>VUQI01023444.1:4922-18917 GCA_015106735.1 Paratilapia polleni
GGGGGCTGTAGATGGTTTTTACAGTCGTTTCCATGGCGCTTTTCTTCAGGACAGCGAGCAGCGCACCATCATAGAGCAGCTCCGCCATGTTCTCACCGCACAGGACATTGCAGCCAACCCCAAGCTGAGGGCTTTCCTAGAGCACAAATACATGGTTCACCTGACGGAGCCAGCCTACAACTACCTGCTGCGTTACCTGCAGAGCGAGGACAACAGTGCCCTCTGTAGGGCTCTCAGCACACACCTGCAGGTGGAGGTCAGCGCCTTGAGGCGGACAGACTACCAACTCTATGGAGCTGCTGGCGGGTCAACGGCCGCACCAAACTCCACCTCCTCCTGGGTGGGAGTGGATGGAGCGGAGGGTGGCGACGGGGTGGAGGTCCCAGCAGAGATCCCGCAGAGCGAGGCAGCCCTTGAGGCTCTGCAGGACTGCATCAAGAAAGTCCGCGAGGGACCCCCCTCGCTCACCTCCGTATGTTTTTATGCCTTCCACCACACGGAGCAGATGCTGAACACCGCTGAGGTCTCGGCTGACAGTCGGCTGCTGGCTGCCGGCTTCGACACGTCCACAGTGAAGCTGTGGAGCCTCCGAGCCAGAAAGCTTAAAACCAAACCCCATCAGGCTGACGTGTCATGCATCCACCTGGCATGTGATGTACTGGAGGAGGAAGTGAGTAGGCTCTGTGGTATGAGAGGCCTGCACCTAATGATGATTGTCATTATTTCATTTGTTTGTTTGTTTGTTTTTTAAGTTTGCCAGTTTTTCTTTTGGTCTATAAAATATGACAAAATGTAGAAAATTATTCATCACAAGGCTCATAAGACTGAGATTAATAGAGCAGGTGAAAAAATGATCTTTTCACCTGCTTCCATCCATCTGTCACTTTGCTGACATAGTAAACAGCTGAATTAAGAACAAGATCAAATAAAAGCTGACAGCAAGCAGACAATGTGCTTGTTTACTTTGCCACAATCTTTAAGTTTAGCTGATTTTTAGTAAACATCTGCATGCAGCATGCAGTAGGGTGTCATTTATACTTTTATTTTAAAGCTTTAGTTACTAAATATTTTGCAATATATAGATTATTAATATAAAAAGAAATCTACTAATAGATTAAGCTCCCTAGTAGTATATAAAGTAATTAATGTCATTTTTTGTTGTTTCTTCTCAGGTGGATGAAGAGGACAGCTCAGGCAGCGAGATAAAGACGCTGCGAGGTCACAGTGGCCCGGTGTTTCGTACTGCCTTCCTCACAGACAGCTCCGGCCTGCTCTCCTGCTCTGAGGACACAACCATCCGCTACTGGGACCTAGGCAGCTTCACCAACACGGTGCTCTACCAGGGCCATGTCTACCCAGTGTGGGATGTGGACGTCAGCCCCTGCAGCCTTTACTTTGCCAGCTGCTCCCACGACCGCACCGCCCGCCTCTGGACGTTCTCCCGCACTTACCCACTGCGGCTCTACGCGGGGCATCTCTGTGATGTCGACTGCATCAAATTCCACCCAAACTCCAATTATTTAGCCACCGGCTCCACAGACAAGACTGTCCGGCTGTGGAGCACCCAGCAGGGGGCATCTGTTCGCCTTTTCACGGGCCATCGCGGCCCCGTGCTGTCGCTCGCTTTCTCACCTAATGGGAAGTACTTGGCGTCTGCTGGTGAGGACCAGCGGGTGAAGCTGTGGGACTTGGCATCTGGGACTTTGTTCAAAGACCTGCGGGGACACACAGACAGCGTCACCAGCCTGTCCTTCAGCCCGGACAGCAGCCTGGTGGCGTCTTCGTCTACGGACAACTCAGTGCGGGTGTGGGACATCCGCAACTCCCACGGCGGGACGCCGGCGGACGGCTCGTCCAGCGAACTGGTGGGACTATACACTGGAAACACCAGCAACGTGCTCAATGTCCAGTTTATGGCCTGCAACCTGCTGCTGGTGACAGGAACTGCACAGGAGAAAGCAGAGCAGTAGCCACAGAGTTCTAGTTTGGTGTTCTTTTAGGAGAGAAGCTGAATGTGTCCAGATGTTTGTTTAAAGATATTTTTTTTTTCTTCCCTGAGAGCTTAAATGCCAGCACATACTCAGGAGTCCGATTTTTTGTTTTCCTTGTTAGCTTTTGGTATAAAAACGGAAGCAAAGATGCATGTTTTTTTTGTTGTTTTTGTTTTTTTCCTTCAAACCTCATTCTTAACAAACTGGCCTTGAGTTTCATTTATAGAGAAATAAATTACCAAAGTGTATTCATGAGATGTCAGTATTGAAGAATTCCTCAGTTTCTTGTTTAGCTGATGGTTACAAATTTTTTTTTTTTTTCTCAGTTTTTATGTAAAGCAGCATCTAAAGTGTTGGGTAATATTGTTAGTGTTGGACTACATAAGATAACCCCAGTCAGGTTTACCCAAAAAGAAAACTTTTTTTAATCTTCAGACCTGAGAGGTGTACGATAAAGCAAGTTCAACATAGCCAGGCTTTCTTTGGCTTAGCTGGCTAGACAAAGCCTTTAACCCATGTCTGTTACAATTCTGTTCATCAGCTTTTTTTTGTTAATCCAGGCTTTCTGCTTCAGGCTCTGCGCACGCTCACATAAAAAAGGGCATTTGATGAACCGAATGATTGCTGAATACTTCAGTCAACAGGAACAGGTCGGAGATATGAAGGCTGTTTTTAAAAAAAAAAAAAAAAAAATTTTTTACAACAAATCACAACACTGGTACTTCAAACAAGGACAAGAAAGTAAGTATGGAAAACACTTAATAAATGAATATATTTGTTTTATCACTCGGTGCGCTCTCAGTGCAGCCGTACATTTGCAGTGTGACAGCTTCTCATCAGAGCCTTTAAACTTTAAACTGGATTCATTTATACATTTAAGACGTTCAGGTCTGAAACTCACATGGAAATCGCTGAAGATTTTGACCAAATGAAAATGAAATGTATTTTACTGATTGAATATTCTCAGTGATAAATACCAATAAAAATGAATCCATTTTCTAATTGCTGTAAAATTTGCAGAAAATAAGGACTAAATATAAAAGCGTATTTGCACATTTTCCGCGTCACCACCTGAATGCATGTTTATTCCATGGCCATTTGGCGCATACAGTCTTTACTGCACGACTTCATTCAGTGGCATTACTACAGAGATGCATATATAATGTATGCTTCCAGGTGAGCGTCTATTGTAAGTAGAGCAGATTGTCATTAGAAGAATCAGTAAACATGTGGCACTTCCAGCCAATTTTACACCAGAACTCTGTAAACATAACCTGCTCCTGCCAAGGTTATGTGTTCAGCATAAGTTACCATGGTGACTGAGCCACCTTTGTGACACTGAAAACTGACTTTAAGTTCAACGTACCTTGCTAACCCATGAATCTTGTTTGCAGTACACCCCTCTGATTAAAAATACCGAAACCTATGCGTGTCTGTCATCTGGAAGTTTGTGGAAATTTAAACATCACGGAATGCGTACGAGTGTTGCGAGTTTTCTGTTTTCCACAGTTTATTGCTGTGCTGCAGCTCAGGATTACTGCTAAATATGTGCAGTCTGAAATATTGAGAAACACGCTTTATTGGTCAGATTCAAATCAAAACATGGATATCCACAAATCCAGTTCATACACAGGACCAAAATAAGTTAGCGTAGCTTAGCATAAAAAACTTTTGCACCATAAGTGACAGTAACGTCACAAAGTGAAATTTATTTGTGTATCCTTATAAAGTGTAATTGATTTCAGCTGCTCCCACCTCTGAACCGACTGCATGTTTGTATTGTGGCAGAGCGGGAAATAAGTTGACACAGCCAGCTCGAAGTGGCTAATAAAATTCTCTGTTAACGCTCCAGGCTGATAATTTTGCCTCTGCACACAGACCCACTGATGGTGGCGGTTCTGTTCTGAAAATTTCCCTTAATCTGGAAAGTTTCATCTGCACAGCTAATGTGCTGGGGTTTTTTTTTTTTTTAAGCAAACCAACCCGTGTTCCCGTGCTCTTGCAATCGTCTCATTACCTGAGTTAGGAAGTTGCTTTGTTGACGTCTTGGTGTTGATGTGCTTTTAGGTTGGAATCCGAAAACAACATGGACGTTACAAAGATGGTGTGTTCTGCTGCTCAGAGTTTTTAAACATGTATGTAGATGTTTCCCATAAATAATTATCAGGACATCTGCTAATAAATAACTTTTCTAACTAATCTAGGTGTCTCTGTATGGAGGCTAACCAATGGTCACAACCTAATAAAATGTTACAAATGAAATGTAAGCAAAACACATGAATTTCACTAATCAGAAATTGATCCGAAATATTTGACATCAACAATCGGAAACTTGATGACCAAAATTTTCTCAGACTTTTCTCAGACCATAATCATCAGTAATAATGCTCCCTGTTGACAGCAGAGTTCAGACTGTAATGAGAAGCAGTTCATGTGTCAAAACGGCTTCAGCACTGTCTGGTGTCTACAGGATAATACTGAGTTGTTTTAAAGAAATGATTCTGGACTCTTAAAAAAGTTTGTCTTTAGTGCATTTACTGTTTCCACTCTTGTTTTAAAGTCCTCTTTCTGTTTGGCCAGTTGTCGTCATTCATCCTCCACTGATTGGCAGCTATTTTGCTAATGGAATAATTGTTTTAGGAACTTAGTACAGGAAAAATGTGAAATATTTGCTTTTTTTCTTGCTTCTCGATTTTTAAGAATTTGATGCATTTCTTTGTGAAAAGGAAAGCTAAATTTATTATTTTTGGTTTTTGGAACACTGGACAGACAAGACCACATTTATAAATCCCATCGAGTTTAAAGACTGTTAGGTTTTAAAGGGTCTCCAGGGTCAAACATGAAAAGCAACAAGCTGTTGTGAACTAACAACAGAAAAACAAGTGGCTGTTTCTTCTCACAGCAGCAGGTCATGTCTGAGTCCTCCTGCTGCAGCTGTGAGTGTAAATATTCTTGTTGACAATGCTAAGGATTGAAGACTGTTTTTTTGCACAATTCTGCGAGTATCAGTAACTAATATACAGACAAATACAGATATGACCCAGATATTCCTGGGTCGTTTTCATATGAAGTCTGGTTGAGGGTTTGATGTTTTATTCATAAATTCAGTCTGGAAGTTTTCTTTTGATCATCAGCAAGCTTTTTGTTTCTTTCTGTAGCCCGAAACAAGAAATAAACAGATTTTATTTAAACAATGTCAGATTTTATTGCTGTTTTAAGAATGAAGCAAACTGAAAAGTAATGTTCCATACAGGTTTGTGCTCTTTGATGTGACTTATCTGAAGAATCCCACCACGAATCCTTGGCTTTCCAGGTACTTATGTCTTCACTACACTTTATAAGCAAATATTGTACTCCACTAAAAAAACTCAGTATTACAGTACAATCAACAACATCCCAGTCCTTCTAATAAAGGTAAATCAGCAGCTCTGTAAGCCACCTGACAACTGCATTTAGTCAAATATTGAGTTGTACCCAGCATTATCTCCCAACCTTTCTCATATTTACCAGCTGCATTAAGTAGCCTCAATTACACATTAATACACCAATAATTCTAATCTGGCAATATAATAAACAATGCAGCCCAAGTGTCAGACTAGTCATATTTTTGTGTAAACCTGGGAATAACCTAAAAGGTATAAATTTTTTTTCTGATGTATAATTGAGAAGACATAAATCTGTATTAGGGTGGAGGGCTGCACGCTATGAATGAGTGAATGAGTGAAAGTGATTTGTATAGCACTTTTTAAAATACACAGTTACGAAGTGTTCCACATTTCAGGAAAATCCACATATCAAAAACAAGTGTGCATATCCCAGCTTGCAGAACATTCATACACACATACAAATATACTGTATATTTGTATGTGTGTATTTGTGTATTTGTATTTGAGACAAATATACTCCTTCACCATTATTTTTTCTTCTAGTTTTAGTCTAATTAAGGTCACAGGTGCAATTATTAAATAGTAAACCCAAAGAGCACAGCCCACTGCTATCTGAATACGTGTTCTTCTTCAGCTATGAAAGGAATCCACTGACTGTAGGGTAGGAATGTGGCTGTCATACCTGACAGTGTGAAGTATCACACTGCTGTGGGTCAGACGGGCAGGGTGCAGCAGATACTATGCTGGCACACCCTAAATCTGTCCACACTGCTCAGAGAAAGAGGGAGGAACATCTTTGATCTGTAACCATGAATGCATTATCAGATAAAGGGCCTCTGGACACAAACTAACAAGACACTCAGGCTGACACAGTTGGTGGTCATCTCTCTATTGTATTAGTTTTGTGTCCCTTTTTAGTGGGTTTTTTTTTTTTTTTGTCTCTGTCATTTTTTTCTTCATGGGCTAGGAACCTAAGGATGCAGCTGTCTGGTATGATGTAGATTTATGTATTAAGGGTAGGATTAAAGTAGAATTGTCTCATATTCAATTTATGCTGATTTGTCAAAGCATAATAATTAAAAATGATAATAAATGCACAATTACATTACATTTAATGTGTAATGATTTTTCCTTCATGCTTGTTTATTTTTTTTTTCTCAAGCTTTTTTTTAAGGCATCCCCTACAAGCCCCATCTTTAACGTCACAATGCTGAACTCTGGGTAATTCCCTTAGGCAAAGACTGAAGAAATTCAAACTTTCAGAAAGTGAGCATAAAGGGCTCAAAATGTCTGTGAGAGTGCCCGCATGTACTTTATGATTTTACAGAGGGACAGCCCTAAACCCTCATTGACATAATGGGAACGGGCCTTAAAATCTGAGTCTGATTGACGACATTATTATCAACAATTTAGATGTTTTAAAACTTTTTTAATCAGTTGAGGGTTACATGAAAAGCTTGGCAGTCATGAATAAATGATAAGGATGACCAAAAAAACTGGACTATTTGGCCTGCAGTGATTCATCACACAGAAAAATCATCAGTTTCTGTGCCACCCCAACATAATTTATGGTCTCAGGCTACCAATCTTCATAAAAAATATCTGCTTCTCTCTGGTTCCTTACTACACTGCATTCAACACCACCCAGGCCAAGTCATTTTCTCATAAATGTGTAAGCGGACCCAATTTTGAATCATTTAACATTTTATTTAATTTTCCACATTGTAGACTCAGGTTGGTTTCAAGGTAAAATAAGCAGCTACTCTCTTTGTGGTTCTGGAAGTCTAACAGATCCCAGTTAGACATTAGAAAAACAGAATCTCTATCTGTTGCAAAACCGTCAGGAAGAAATTTTCCCTGTGTTTTGCAGGCCCAGCTCCAAAAATGTGAGATAGAGTGACAAGACAGTGGGAGAGAGCTATGAGGGGTGAGGTTCACTGCCGCAGGAGGACAAACCAGTTTCTGTCTGAAGGGTGTGGACCTTCCAGCCCTACCCACCTGTCAAACTTGTCCCTGCATCAAACACTCAGCAGCACTCCATCACACTTCACCTCACCTGCTTCTCCTCCACTCACCGAGGTTCTTCCCGAAAGAGAAGAAGAAGAAGAAGAAGAAGAAGATGCCTCTTCAGTCCTCTCTGTCCGGCAAGGGCTCCAGCTCGATCCAGGCTGAGGACACACAGTCAAATGGGAAATCATTTGAGCAGCTGAGGCATGAATGTCTCCTGCAGGGGGTCCTGTTTGAGGATCCAGACTTCCCCGCCACGGACTCCTCTCTCTTCTACAGCCAGAGTGTTCCTGTCCAGATTGAATGGAAGAGGCCCACGGTATGTAGACACAGAACATTCTTCTTATGCTGAAAAGTGCTCTTGAAATCTATTACATGTAGGAAATTTGAGTTTCAAATGCTGAATGAATTAAATATGATAAGGTTTGTCTCACTCCTGTAGTCTGCTTTATGATGTCCCAGTAATTGCTTTCATAGTCTTAAAACTGCTCATGTTCACTGTTCAAATACACCAAAATTAATGAACTGCACCTTGTCAGATGACTGAAAATGTGCTGGCAACATTAGAAGACGCATTACTGACATTATGGCACTCAAAAAATGAAAGTTAATCGAAGGTCTGTTTTTATTACTTTAAATATTAACCAAGCAATTAAGTATTTGTAGTTATAGCTGCAAAACCAGTTCTGCAAGGAAACTGTGTAAATAGAGCCGAGTGCAGGGGCAGTTTGTACTCTTTGATTTGACTTATCTGAAATAAAAGTGGTGTGGAGTTGTTTGCAGCTGCTCTGAAGTCGTACCCAGAGGTTTGCGCTAGCTGATCAACTTTACATTTAAACTTTTTTAATGGGCACTTTTCTTTTGTTTTTCTCCATAAAGTCTTTAAAACTGTGTGATGTTGTCTCTTTTTGTATCATCTCTTATCTTACACTTAAAGTGACTTTTCTTTTTTTAGCTCCAATATCTTTACCTAAACACACCCGCAGCACTGACCTGGTTAGAGTAAAATGGCAAACTCACAACTCATGTTCGTTACAATTATTACCCATTTCTGTCCTGGGCGTGTGTGTGTGTACTGTGTATTTTGTGTTGCAGTGACTGGGATTTAATATGCCTGGAATGTGAACACACCTATCAAACACACCAGTCTCCCCTGTCATTTAAAAAAAATAAACCAACCAGTTTCTTTTCCTGTTTTGCGGCCCTACAGGAGATCTGCAAAAACCCAGAGTTCATCTTAGACGGTGCAGACAGAACAGACATTTGCCAAGGGCAGCTCGGTTGGTACTCAAGTTATGGGCATAAGTTCTGTTCTGTTAATATTCACATATTTCACTCATTTATTAATGAGGCAACTGTTTGTCACCACAGGTGACTGCTGGCTCCTGGCAGCCATTGCTTCTTTAACCATGAAAAAAGAAACCCTGGCCAGAGTTGTCCCCCAAGACCAGGACTTCAAGCACAAATATGCTGGTATCTTTCACTTCCAGGTAGGATTCTCCTTATCATAACATCTTAAACTCTACTAAGATGTACACATCCTCTAGTTGTTCCTCACATCCATTAAGTAAACAGATGAGTGTTTACTTATGCTGAAAAGTGCTATTGCATGTAGGAAATTAGAATTTCAAATGCTGAATGAATTAATATGATAAGGTTTGTCTCACTCACGATGTGGGATTACCAGACTCCAAAACTTGCTTTGTGAAAAATAGTTTTGACAGTTGACTTGTAATACTTTGATGGATGTTATGAGTGAGATTAATAGACAAAAAGACAGGAAGCATAAAGGAAAGCACTTTTTCACTGACTGATCATTTGGGTAACACGTGCCACTAGGAGACTCCAAATGTTTGCAAAATGGCCAGTTAGGTTATAATTTACAGAATGTTTAAACAGTGGTACTTACTTAAGAGACCAGTACATACTGCATATTGCCAAAATACAGGCAACCCAGGATTCAAAGTAAAACAACAAAATAAAATAACACAAGAAAGAAGCAAAAAACAAAACAAAACAATTTCACAATTAGTATTTTCAGTGTATTTGTAATCTCAGGGGCTCCTCTGTTAGTTGTACTTTTTGTAAAACGGTCTCTGTTGTACTCTCAGTTCTGGAACCACAACAAATGGCTGGATGTGGTGGTGGACGACAGACTTCCAACAGTGAGAAATAAACTCATCATGCTTCACTCTGCCTCCAACAATGAGTTCTGGAGCGCTCTGCTGGAGAAAGCCTATGCCAAGTAACATCACTTACTTCCTTTTATATCTACTGAGTAAAATTTTTTACATCCACCATTAAACTCATAGAGTGTGTTTGGCTTTTGTCTTTACCCTCCTTTCACACACATTAACCACTGTGATGTTTTTTTTTCTGTTTATTTTAGATTGAATGGCAGCTACGAGTCCCTGAAGGGTGGCAGCACAATGGAGGCCATGGAGGACTTTACCGGTGGTGTGGGGGAAATGTACGATACCAAGGCTGCTCCAAGCAACCTGTTCGAAATCATGAAGAAGGCCCTGGACCGAGGGTCCATGATGGGATGCTCTATTGATGTAAAAAAAACAAAAATAAATAAATAAATAAAATAAAACTTATATGTACCACAGTAAATACTGAATTTTTGCCTATGAGGTTTACTCAGCGCATCAACTCAGCTCTTATGTTTTAACTCTCTCTGGATTGTTTGGTTTTCTGCAGATCACCAGCTCTGCAGAGTCTGAGGCCAAGACGTCCACGGGCCTGGTGAAAGGACATGCATACTCCATCACTGGCCTGGAGGAGGTAAGACTCAGAGCAGCAGGAGCAGATGTAATAACAGTAATGAGGGAAAACCACAGCAAGCTTTTATTACTGCTGCTGAGGAATCACAAATAGAAGCATACAGACTGAGGGCAATTGTAATACTTGTTAAAACATGCAATTATACAACAATACATGTGCAACTTGAATCTTTAAAAATTGTTCATCATGACCTTAAACTCAAAGGCTTTCAAAGGGAAAAAACTGACAACTGACAAAAGAAACATGAATGACTTTTAGGTTGCAGTCAAACAAAGCCAGGCTTTAAAACTGAACGTAATGTGCTTTTCAACAATGTAGTCATAAGTGTTACTGTCACAAAACATTTTTTGTCTGCTTTTTAGGTAAATGTCAGAGGTCAGAAGGTCCAGCTGATCCGGATCAGAAACCCCTGGGGAGAGGTTGAATGGAACGGCGCCTGGAGCGACAAGTAAGCATAAAGAAAACTTTGTTTTGACTTTGAAACTACACAATACACATGCAAAAGAACTGGGGTAATTAATAATATTTACATGGCTGCATTCCTATTAGGAAAGTTGGTTCTAACAGAACAGAACATAAAAAAACATCATGAGGCAAACTTACACAACTTTTGCAATTTCCATTCATGAAACATTGATTTTCCACTAAAATAATCCTTATCCTAAATGCCTTCATGTAGAAACATTTTGTTCATTCTTTATAATAAGCTGCTTGTTTGCTGTACTTTAATGAACCCTTTCCAACTCATATTTATCAGACCAGAAGCTCCAGATGTGATTTATAAGAAATTGAAGGAAAAACGCCTCCTATGAAAATCTAATAATTGTCATTTTGTCAGCTGTGCCATCTCTGATCCCTGTTAAGGTTGTAAGAGATTGTCTTGTGACTTTTTCAGCTCCAGAGAGTGGAATTATGTTGATGCAGCAGAGAAAACTCGCATCCTGCAGAATTCAGCAGAAGATGGTGAATTCTGGTGAGTCCACATGATGAACTGAAATCAAACTGCAGATTAAGATATCTGTGTAGCTGTGTACAAATTTGTCAAGGCAATGTAATGTAATATTTTGTATGTGCAGTGTATGCGTGTAGTAGTGTAATGAAATAAAATTTTCAAGGGTGATATGGAGAAAAAAGGAGAGTCTCGGGCCATGGAGGTTTTAATTTAGTCTAATTAAACGTTTCAAACATTTTTAAGCATCTAAATCTACAGCTAGGTGTGTTTTTACTATAGAATTTCACACACCAGTGCAGTAGATAGCACTGTTACCTCACAGGAAGAAGGTTCCTGGTTCAAACCCCGGCTGGAGCCTTTCTGTGTAGACTTTGCATGTTCCCCTTGTGACTGTGTGGATTTCCTCCTAGTACTCTGCCTTCCTCCCACAGTCCAAAGATATGCATGTTTGTTTAATAGGTGATTAGAAATTGGCCATGGACGTGTGGCAGCTGAAGTCCTTGAATTGCATAGAATAAAGTGCTATATGAATATATGGTTAAATGTGGCTTGTAGTGTAAAGCACTCTGAGTGGTCAGTGTGGCTAGAAAATTGCTGTATAAATGCCAGTCCATTTTCATATACGTGACTCATAGTGGAAGCAGTTTTTCAATCTGTACAGCATACACCACCTTCTGATCAGATGACGAAACCCCGTAGACTGTATATAAAAGATGGCTGTAGTCACAGTGATGTTACCCATCTGTTTCTTGACTCCATATTGTGAGTCCTCATTGTTAGAGTTTGAAAAATAGCATGTTGGCTTTTTGGAGCGCCAGTTGTGGAGGAGAGGGTTGACTGCTAAGATATCTGCTAACGCAAGCAAGTTGCACCCATAAATTGTATGGGTGCAAGTCACAGACACACATAGCCACTAATTAGTACTAAGACTAATAAATGGTAGACTTCTAAAACTGAAGCACAGACTTTGCGTAAGGTCTGTACCACATAGTAGATACTATTATTTGCCAGATAATTCCATTAAAAATGCTTCAAAAGGCACTGAGAAGTCCAGTTCAGTGCCTGGAATTAGTAGAGGTGGGGCCTAGCAGACAGCCATCAGCTACAAGTGCCTTTGTTGGCAGCATAGACAGTATAAAAGGTGGACGTAGCTACCGGTGACGTCAACCATTGGTTTCTGAAAATTCACAAAACAGCCTTAATTATTTATTCAGTATGACTCAAAATTAGTGACTGAGTCCGTAAACTCACCAGGAAGGTGTTTACTGAGGTCAGAGAGCCATTTTCCCATAGACTTCTACAGGACTGTCTTTTTGCAACCAAAAATGCCATCTGGTGCCCTTCACACAGATTGCAGGTTTAAGGCACTTGCACATTGGCTTAATATTTCCAACCTGGGAAGCTATATCCATGTTTTATATTGTCTGTGGTTGGCACACATTAATTAAAGTAACCACGCCCCTAACTTTGAGCCTTTCTAGTATCCATGTGGTTGAGTTGTTGCTGTTTGTGACTCCAGGATGGAATTTGACGACTTCAAGAGGAACTACGACAAAGTGGAGATTTGCAACATGACTCCTGATTCCCTGACTGATGACACAAAGCATCAATGGGAGGTCAGTGTATTCGAGGGAAACTGGATTCGTGGCTCCACTGCTGGAGGCTGCAGGAACTACATCGGTGAGAAAACCAGATCTGCAAATCAAATATTTTCCCCAAACTCAACACGCTGTCAGGCATACTTAGGGATGTCATTGTATTGTATTTTTCTTGTTTCCTTTTTGGTATTTATCTTTTGGCATTATGTGGTTCAGATGCAGAATTCAGCTGGTGTTTCTGCCCTCTCTAAGCTGCTCTCTCTAACGCTCTACATCTTTAATCTGCAGACACATTTTGGACCAACCCTCAGTTCAAGCTGCTGCTGGAGGACACTGATGACGATGATGACGTGTGCAGTGTGGTGATCGCTCTGATGCAAAAGAATAGAAGAAAGCTGAGAAAAGAAGGTCTGGACCTGGAGACCATCGGCTTTGCAGTGTATGAGGTCTGAAAGACACCCAAAGTCCATTTACCTGTTGTGGAGCTTTTCATCATATTATACATGTTCATTACAAGACGAAGTTGTGGGCAAATGAAAAGCATTCTGGAGAAACAGTCTTTAAAATGCACCAAAAAGGAACATTTGTGCATCTACAATCCCATAACTGAACAAACTCCATCTGCTAAAGGAGGTTATATAATAATGAAATGCTTTAGAATTGTGGCTAAATGGACCTGTATTTTATTAATCATCTGGTTTCTTTGCAAATATTCAAAAAAACCTGCCTTACACTTCCACCTTACTCCCCCTGTATTTACTTACTCTCTTGTTTTGCTATTTAATATGTTTATGCTTTAATAAGCACACTTTATCCAGTTAGAACATGCAAATTTAATTTAATGTCCTTTTCTCTTCATTTGTTCAGGCTCCAGACGATGACGAACATGTGGGGAAAGATTTCTTCCGCTACCATGCCTCAAAAGCTCGCAGCAGAACCTACATCAACCTACGGGAGATCTCAGAACGCTTCGCGCTGCCTCCTGGGAAATACCTGCTGGTCCCCACCACCTTCCAGCCCCACCATGAGGCTGACTTTCTCATCCGTGTCTTCTCTGAGAAGAAGGCTGAAGCTGTGTAAGTGTGCAGCTCTGCGTTCTGGCATTAAACTAAAACAGCAAACAAAAGTTAAAGCCATATCAAATCTAAAGAGAATTAAAAAAAAAAAAAAAAAAAAAAAAAAAAAAAAAAAAAAAAAAATAAAAATAAAATAATATAAAAATAAAAAAAAAAAAAAATTTATAAATATATTTATTTTTTTTTTTTTTAAATATT
>VUQI01023445.1:4465-16726 GCA_015106735.1 Paratilapia polleni
ATGATTATGCTCTTGTCTCGTGCATGCGTGTATGCATATGAGTGTGTGTGTGTGTGTGTGTGTGTGTGTCTGTGTGTGTTCACAGACAAGCGCCAATTGCAAAAAAAAAAAAAAGTTCTATATTTTTTCCTGCACTTGTCGTTACTGTGCAGATTTTAGATATTTTGCCTGATTCTGTTCTTGCGATTAAGACGTTCAAAGCTTTTCTTTTTTCCAAGGTGCCTTCAAGAAGATGGAAGCTGACCCTGATGTTTTCAATTTACACTAAATAAATGAGGTCAACACCCTGAATGTTTCACCTGCTTTGTAACGCAAAGAAATAATCTACACAAATCTCACCACGGCATCATTAGCGTCTGATTGGCTTGCAGCAAATTTTCAGGCAACACTCACTCTGCTTTCTAAATTAGGACAAATGCAGGCCGGTTTTAAGCTTTAACACTGAAGGCATCCAGTAACACTTTGGGGAATTTTACAGGCGAGGGTTCAGTTTACACTCAAGAATTACAAAGAAATAGTGTATTCCAAGTATCTTGCCTTTTAATGCTGAATTTGTTTGGTCACTTTAAGGAGAATATTTAAGTAGCCCTGTGAGGTCTAAGTCTAAGCCCAAACCCTAGCCTCTATGGTTAGGGCATTGATTAGTTTTTTCAAATGTCTTTTAGGTTTTTCTCCAAAGCATAGGATTAGGGGTTAGAGTAGCTTGGGTATTCACAACGTTAAAAAAAAAAAAAAAAGTCAGAAAATAGCCTATCAAAGCTTTCTTTGGGGATTGGTTAATGCTGACTCGGAAAATCTTGGGTTTTTAAGTTAACAGTGCAAATGAAAGAAGAGTAACATAAGCATTTGTTGGCAGAACATCCATCCATCCATCCATCCATCCATCCATTGTGTTACTTAAACAGAGCAAAGTGCAGCTAAAAAAAAACACACCTTGATTGTAATGCTCTACATCCTCCTTCCTTTTCTTTTTTCTCTCTTTCCTCATTCTTCCAGCTCTCCCTTCTTCTCTCCCACTCAGCCTCGCTTTCTCCACTTTACTCCGGTCTCTCTCTATCTCTCTCTCTTTCTCTGTACCATATGGTGTACCATGGTACATTTAGCTTGTCAGTGATAATGGATGGCCATGGAAGCCCAGTTTTGCTTTAAGCGCTAGCTTGCTGCTCGCTGTCTTGGTGTGTGTGTGTGTGTGTGTGCGTGTGTGTTTGATGATGGCTGCTGATGCTTTCGGCTGTGGGATGAGGGATCATGAAGCAAAATCAGCCCTAACATGCACTAAACACACACTCTGACACACACACAAACACTGAGCTTCGTTTTGGGTGACGCAGCGGTCACTTCCAGGCTGTTTCATTCTAGCGATCTGATTGGTTCTTACCAAAAATGGAATCGGGCTTTACATTTACACATTTGAGTTTTTAAATCACTCTGGCTTCAGCTCTCACAATTTGCATTTCTTTAGGATCATAGCTCTGCTACTTCTGGACAAACTACTTATTTTTAAATGGTTCCAAAAGCGTTATATATTAGGGAGGCATCAAACTGATCAATCACATGATTGACAGGCATTAATGTGAACTGCATATAGCAATAGCAACAGATGCAGCCATTGCCAAATTTGTAGTAAGAGTACCATGTTTCTGCCAAGAAATTACCATCATCATTTTGCAGAAGCGCTTTAAGATTTTACTCATTTTAAGTATTTTAGCTTTTCATGACAATGCACTGAAACACTTTCTCACTATAATCAATATTTTTTTAAAGGATATATCAGAGTGTGAAAGGGGTCCCTCTGACAGAGAGTCTCCTCCTGAATCAACAGCTCTCCTCTGCTTAACTGAGATTTCTAAATTGCATCAACTCATTTTTAACTTTGCTGTTTAGGTTCACTCTATCGGCTCTCCTTTTAGGGACCACAGGCATCTGTTTTCAGCTAAAAGCTTCACCGTGCTCAACCTGCTTAGCAGCAAACAGACACACTTAGAGGCTAGCTCGATATTTCCCCCAGGATCTGATAGAGACAACTAAAATACTAAAACTAAACAGCTAAACGTGAGTAATTATTGGATTTACCAGGTAGCCACAAACATATCTCCAAATAAATGAGTCTGAAGCAAAGTGATGCTGGAGCTCCTCTCCACTCCTCTTCTCCTCTCCTCCTGCAGCTGTGTTCCCCCTTCTTTCCCCAGCTGTTGCCAACCAATCACCTGCTCCCTTTGCCACACACATATCCACTCTATAATTATGGGAGACTGGGCGCTGGCTGGAGATCTATTTGAACACATCAATAAATGAAAAAGGAGGGATATGAAATAACTGAAAGAGAGGTGATCGATCAGGAACGACTGGTTCGCCATTAATGTTGATACATTTGATACATTTTTGTGGTTGATTTGTTCAATGATCCAAGGCGTATCCATCCATCGTCTTCCTTCCGAAATTTGTGGAATGGTTATAGGAAACTGGGATGGAGCTTTTCCTACTGTAATCTGAGAAATGATCGGTGAGCTTATCAAAAGGAAAAAGAAAATAAAAAGGTTTCTCTCAGTTGTATAAGCATATTTCTTTGACTCAGATTTCTCAATAAAATGTCAAAAATAATAAACTGATTGACTTTCATGATGGAGGAGCACCAGAGTGAGGAGCAAAAGGCTAAAAAATAAAGACAGAGCTGAAGGAGAAAAGGGGTGAACCTGAGGGAGAGGGAAGGGAACGAAAAACAGAGTGGCCAGGCTGCCAGAGTGGCCCACAAAGTTTCCCTGCGTATCACTGCCTTAATGTCCCGACCGTTGGTTAGTTTCCATGGTAGCAGACGACGGTAGAGTGGTAGCTTTTCCCTTTTTTTTTTTCCCACGCTTCCAGGACGGTGCCATGTGAAAGCAGCGGGCACAGTCTCTGCTGGCACACACTGAATGGGAACAGAGCTGACAAAGAGCTGAAAAACCACGCTGTTAGTGTTAAACCGCCCCAAATCTGCCAGGGTGACCGGTTCAAATCCCAGTCTACCTCAGTGGGTGGAGAAAAGCAGTGATACAGTGCTTAACAAATTTATTAGACCACCTGACATAAAAATGAGAAAGACCATCCAGCATCACGAAGTGCTTTAATGTGGACTCTTTCCTTTTCGGTGAGTTCTCAGCGTTTCACCATTTTGAACAGGAGTGAGGAATTTCAAACTGAATTCATGTTTTTATACCCAAATTTGAGCTGACACACTGGACTTCTCTGAGAAGTGAGAAATTAATCAAGCATATAACATTCAACCACTAAAACTAATTTTTCTGTTCATGAACGCAAGTCAGTAACTGTGATTTGGCATCTTAATGAAAAAAAAAGGTGCTTTACTATTTTTTTTCTGCTTTTTTGCAAAACAGTAAATTTGAAAATTCATGGATAACAACAATATTTATATTTTAGCATTAAAAATATAATTTCAATTAAAGAGCTTGTGCATACTGGTGAATTAACAGAAACATAACAAATGATTTTGGTAATTACCAATACTGTTAATTTAGGACAGCTGTGGCATAAACCTTATACTGGGTGGTGGTCTAATTTGTTAAGCACTGTGCTGTCAGGTGGGTCAGTGTGTTTTGGATTTAATAAAACCAGCAGCTTGTTCCAAACCACTAAATCACCTGTTATTTTAGTGGTTTAGTGTGGTTGAGATGAGCACAGCTGGAGAGCTCTAAATCTTACAACTTAAAGAAATTCTCAAATTGTGATGTTTTGTCTTTTGACAAGAAAAACATAAAAAGCCTAGCAACAGCTAACTTCCCAAGCAGGATATTACTGAGATCAACATGATGTGAGACTGAATAATGACGAGAACACAAAGTTGCTTCTTAAGCCCTTTTTAAACATGCCGTGCAGCCCTATACTTTTCTAGACATTATCAGACATTAAACAGTCTTTAACCTGCCAACTCCCGAGTACAAAGTCCATGTGATGTCCACTTGCACCTTGCATGCGATTGCAGTAACTTGTCTCACCTAAACCAGAGAATTTCCAGAAGTGAGAACGCATCTGAAGGGGACCACATCCTACTGTGTGCTACATGTTTGAAATCTTCGGACAATGTCCCAATGTGATTCTTCTGACATTGTGTGGAGTTTTATGTGTAAAGAGTGACTTAGACTCACATCTTGAGTCCAAAACTCGCTCAATTTGAAAAAAAAGCCCATTCCAGGCAGCTAAATTTAGACTTGGTCAGACTTAAAAAAGTCTTTAAAATAAAGAAAAAATGTAAGCATATTGTATCATCCCTTAATCTTTACAATAGAGCTGGAGATGCATTACCCATATAATCTGAGTTCTGAGTTCTATTGACCAATCATGTTTGAGTAGGCTTTTGTGACATGCAGGGAAAGGGAGTAAAAGAGGGACTGCATTTGCCAAAATGCAAGCTCAAAACCACTGGCTATGGCTACTGCGATGCCAACTATTTAACCTTTTAATTTTTTTTTTAAATGCATCTGCAACAGTGACCACCACACAGAACAGTAAGTCTTGGCCTGGATGTCTGGTGGCTATACCAGAAACCCGAAAAAACTGGCCTAAGGACCAAGTCAGCAAACTAGAGCATGTATTCTCAGATTGTGACCATACTATTTGGTGTTTACCCAATTAATTGTGTTAATATTTGATTTTAAGATGCTTTGAAGTCTTTTTGCCCACAATTTGTTGACGGATCTGTGGTTATTTGGGCCAAGTGGTCTTAGAGGTATCAGCTATCTCCAAATAAGCTAACATGAACAACTTTTCACACTCATCTGCTTGTAGCTAATTACACTCTGAACAAAATAACGTGATCATTAGTTAGAGATCAACATAAAAATAATTCTCGTTTACATTTGAATATTGTTGCTCTGCCCTTTTGGTGATCCTTTGCATTGTTCTCAAAAAAGCCTGTTTTGTTGATCACAATTTGGCCTTTTTGAAAAGGTAAATTGTGGTTTTAGCCAGTTAGAGGTGTTGTTTTTCCCACTCTTTTTTTCCTTGCCTTTCAGCTGGTGTCAATGAAATGATGCCTTTGTTGCTTTTGAGCCTTTGAGCGTATAAAATCTGGCTGCTACTGATTTTAATTTGTGACCTGTGGTGAGTGAATTCTAATAAAGGCAAAATGGTGCCCACAGCTGATACGGGCCTTAAGGTGCAAAAATATTGTTTATTCAAAAATTGTTGAAGAAAACAGGTGACTGCCATCTTTGAGTTCCTACGTAGGCGCTCAGATGGCTCCTCTCTCCTTTCTCCTCCGTCCCCGTCCATTCTCCCGCTGTCCATCCATTTCCACCCTCCTCTCCCCTCCCTCGCCATGTGATGTCAGGTGGGGTCTGCCCTGCTGCGACGAAGCCGCTCTGATCACCGGCTCCCGAACAGTGTGTGGGAGCAGATATGTCATTATTTTGCAGCCAGGTGGTCATGCTGAAATCACACAGAGCACATCAGCGCTGTGATGTGGCTCCCACATCTACAGCAGTAGGCTACCCCTCATATTACAGCCGACCAGGTGTTCAGACGCTGTCACATTTGTCTAAATACAGGCATTAAGTCGGGAGTCAGGGTGGAGGAAGAGGCCTGTCAGTGATGGCAAGAGAGCGAGAATGGGGGAGGAAAAGAAAAATATGGTGCAAAGTAAAGGAGAGAAATCCAATATTTTGAACTCAGGAGGTCACTGTAGCAGATCTGAGGAGAATCTACCTGAATATAGATGAATAAAATTTCAGCTCTGACAGATCCAGTTCTTGTTAGCTAATATAACTTAGTTCCTTCCTCTGGTACAGGGTCAGGTCAGTAGATTTGGAACCAAGCAGACCTGTGAAGTCAGTTCAGACCTTTTTTTGGCTTCATGATGTCAAATCATGGGCTTCCCATACATAGACACTAAACAAGTTTGACCTGTTTATAGGACTTTAGGTCTGATTTTCAGGTTTTTTAAATATTCCATAGAGTAGATTCATGTAGTTTCTGTTCCTGCAGGGGAATTTTCTGTACCTAACTCTACCTATTAATAACAATAGAAAGAGGAAGCAAAATGGTTTTAAATAATAAACAGAAGAAAAAAGAGCAACAGAGAGAAAGACAGCAAAAATGATAAAAAGGAATTTAAAAATAACTACGGGGTGGAAAAGAAAGAGAGAAAGGACTAGAACTCATCAGAGACAGCTATGACAGTGACAGGAGAAAATCAGAGTGTGATGCTGAACCCCAGGATCCTTTGACCTTTGACCTCTCCAGTCTGACAGCACCTGACCCGCTATCCGTCTCTCCAGGGTCGCCCCCTCCTCCTCACCTCCCACAGGGAGAGAGACAGAGAGGTTGAACGGTGCAGGAGAAAACACTGTCACGGTTTCAAATCAGTCCTTAGAAATCTGAAACGCTGAGCAAAATCAAGCTAAAGGGTTGTTATTCTTTCAAATACATGCAAAGCTTATTGTATTTACCACCATAAAGCTGTTGAAATGAAAAAAAAAAAAAAATTCAAATGTAGATATATTTTACAAATCAGATAGCATGATTAGCTCTTGTAGTTAATTATCAAATGCTCTTCAGTGCTTGGAAGTTTTCTTCTCTATCAGAATGAAGCTACAGTGCAAACACAAGCTGCTAATTGCCCAAATGCTAGCAAACGCTGGTTAAAAATCAGCTTCCAGGTCTACTTCACAGCTGCTGACCCCTCGCAAAATTTGTGCTTGCAGCCTTTAAAGCATAAAGGGTTCAAAAACCTAAATCCTAAATAGAAGTAAGAAAAAGAATAAGAGCAAAATCATCATTTAATATTAGTTTTTTATCTGTTTGCCAATATTCATGTTAGGATGTTTTATATTTCTGACACTCTGATCTGACCATGTCGGTCGTTTTCTTGTTTATTGTCTGATTCGGCCCATATAAGCATTGCTAAAACACAAGTCACATGACTTTAAGCCAGAGGGCTATTACTATTACTATTACTATTACTATTACTTACAGACTTTACTTCATTTTCAGTAACTGTTTGGTTAGGTTTAAGTACCAAAACTACTTGGTTAGGTTTAGGTAAAGCTCATAGTTTGCGTAAAGATATATGCTTCCACAACATTAACCCTCAAAGGTCTAAGTCCTTATTAATGATGAGGAGTAACCCTAACCACATGGTGTTAAAATAGGAGATTTCTTTGCCTTTTCTCCCAGACATTCTAACTGAAACACATCAAACCTCCCTAAACCTAAGGTGAGAAAATCAGAGGGATAACCACATAATAAAAACCTCCATTTGGCTGGTGACTCCTCTGGAGTTATTCACACAATCTCTGGCGGTGGCTCAATTTAAGACCTTGCACAAACAACCTATGGGATTTTTTTTTTGGAGGAAGGACTGTCTGTTAAACACAAATAGTTGTCCTGTGTTAAAACCTTTAGACATACATGCCTAAAACAAACAATTTTTAAAGAATGATTTTTACTTATTACTGTAAACAAGTGCTGAAAATAGCAATATATGGCATAAGATATCCTGTGAATAGAAAGAGGGGGAGCTGACAAAAGGTGTAACCCACATGAACATGGATGACACATTTGAATACTGCAGTATGAGAGTAAAGTGTCAGGTCAGGAAACACGTACGTGTATTTTTGTACCATAAAAAAACAAGCTGCGTCCGTGTTTCACAGCCAGTTTGTTTCCCGGCCTTTTTCTACTTGACACATAAAAACCTCGCGAGCCTGAACACGGCGTCTTTATTTAGTCAGTGTCAGTGAACAGCACTCTGCTGTCTAGCTCTCACTTCTCATTGTGCTGCACTTTAATACTTCCATATTGTGCTGCTAATTCAGAATTTCACACCTTTTCTCTCGTTGCTACCTCTCTCTTTGTCTCCCCACGTCGTTCGCCTTCCGTCTCAACCCCGAAGACAAGAGGAAACGTGTTAAATCCACCTCTAAGAACCTTTTTAATTCAACATTAGCAGTCGTCATCTGTCTGCTGAACAAAGCTCAAACACAATTTACAGCTACGACTGGAGCATCACGCCTTTGTTTACTCTGCAGCTAAATATTGTTCTATCAATAATGGACTCCAAACACAGAATCAGGCTTTGAGTTGTTGGTAATCCCGAATGTTTTACAGGACAGTTTTTTTCCTCTCTTTTTGCTGTTTTATTGTCTTGGGAGCATAATTGGAGTGTGTTGTTTTCTTCATTTGTTTTAGGTTTTAGGAGGAACATGGGCTCAGTGCCTCATGGATGTAACTCCAGATGCTTTTGTGTCCGAGGTATTTGTGGAAGTGCTGCCCAAAATCCTCAAGACAAAGACAGCAGATATGGCGGGGAAACTACAAACCCTTCAAATTTTACATTCGCCGGCACTTGTGAAAGGAGGATGGGGGGGGGGTTAAACGGAAAAAAAAAGGTGATGTCCAAAAAGGCAAACGCCACATCAACGCGGCAGTCTACCTCCACCTCCTGCTGTGTTTCAGGTGCCATGTTTTCTACCCACGTCCTCCCATACGATCAGAGCGAAATGAAGACAGACTGATAAACTCACGGATGGCAAAGTGAATGTTGCCAAATCGAGTCAGACTCCGACCAAAGTAAACGCCGTGCCACGGAGCGAGAAAAGAGAAGGAGAAAAGAGAAGGAGGGATGGAGGTGTGTGTGTGTGTGTGTGTGTGTGTGCGGGGGGGGGGGGATTTGGGGCTCTAATGCCAGCCTTATGCGTCTTTTAGTCGTTTCCGCCGTCGGGGCTTGGCACTGGCACGGCGTTGTCAGCCAGCCAACAAAAATCTGCAGTGCCTGCCGCATTTCAGCAGCCCTGTTTTGTCTGAGACCAACACACACACATAGAGAAAATGCACCGCGACGCACTCGCGCCGCATACACACGCTTTGCTGCAAGTCGACGACATTTCGAAGCTTCGTGAAAGAAATTTTTTGAAACTGAAATCAAATGAAATTACAAAAGGAAGGAAAAAATTTTGTCCTTTTCTTGTAAATTTATTTTTTGAGGTGCCGTGTACACAGCATGATGCTCGTAGAGCGTGCAGCTCGTAGAGCATTCATCTGAACAGTTGTGTTAAAGTCCTGCTGTTTGGACAGTTTGGTGGCGTCGCCCTGTTTGTTGCCTCGTTGTTGTTTGTGTTGTTTGTCTATTGATTCCAGGCTGGAGGAGGGGTGAGCGAGGGTGTTTGGATGCAATGAGTGTGGGGTAGGGGCTTCGGATAATGAAGGCTGTTTGGTAACGAGGGAGGGGGGCCTGTTCTTTGGGTCTCATTCTCATGAACAGGGAGCAAGTGTGATGGCTGCGGCTGAATTTTCAATCTGCTCTGCAGCGTCGCGACCACACAAACACACTAACTCTGAAACATTATAGTGTATTATAGAAAAATGTATTTTTTCTTTAAATTGTGATGCTTTTTTTTACAATATGAAACACATTACATGTATCCTCTTTCACGAGTTAAGTCGCCTTGATAGATTTATTGCCACCAAACTAAAAAGGAGACTTGGTTCCAATAAACGGAGGTAAATGGTTCCCAACAGAGATTCTTTGGCTGTGTCCCAGTGCCATAGTGTACAGTGTGCACTGTAGAGACTTTTGTGTTCGCTACAGAATCCCTTTGAGGTAAATATGTGATTTTGGTCTATACATAATTAGCACGATTTTACTTTACTTGATACTTTTGTTTGCTGCCTCACTACCATCAACACGTACTTTTAGCATGCTGTTTTGGAGAGTAGCTCCTTCATTTCCTTTATAGGAGATCAGTAAAATTCAAGACGACTGTGTCCAAAATAACTTACTGTTTCTTACCTAGTGCACCATATTTATCCTCTGACTGTTTTATCTGAGTGTCGGAATCCACTATATGATACAAATTAGCTCGTTAGTGTACTCAGATTCCTTTTTAATTGAAGCAAGTAAGGTAAGTTGGTAAGGTGAGTTAGTAATCAGGTTTTATGTCAGTAGAACAACCATTACATTGTGGAAGTATTTGCATTATTTTGTGCCAGGGTGACAAGTGGGTGAAGGAAAGATTTTTACAATCCTAAAATGCTTAAAATTAGTATGGAGGCTGGAGTTGGGATACACATTGAGCAACTTAGCATTAGGATCATTAGCTGTAGAAGCATTAAGGCTTACAGTTTCCTCAAAAGAGGGGAACAAGGTCACATGGGATGGAAAGCTGGTGTTATTTTGTTTATTAAATATTGATTTAATTGGTTCGGTAATATGTTTTTTGCTGGACTTGTTGAGGATTTTTTTTTTATTTTTTATTTTTTTGGAAATTGAGTCTGTTTTTAGTGGCAGATGTTGTTTTTGGATGCTGGAAGAAGAAACACATGATTTTGTTCAGCTTGTAAACTTTGTGTTAGTAATTCAGGTTCTTTTGTGACAAGCTTTGTTTCACCGTTGAAACTGTGTATTTGTTTTTTATATGAGCGTGTGTGGGTTGCTCACACAGGTTTGTTGTTTTAAAATCATGTGTTGTACACACAACAGCAACTTTCTTTAAAAAAAAACAAAAAGCAAAACAGTTTATGAAGTTAGTGCAGGGAACCCATCTTCAGTCTCCCATTTTCTGTCTATATGCACAGATCCCTCAATGGCCACTTCTGTCCATTGCAGCAGTGCATCAGTGCACACAGCATATTGCTTTACTGAAGCTTCTAGTCCTAATGTATGTGGTTCTGTCTATCAGCACAAGGGATCTAACCACAGCTAAAATAAACACAACTCGCTAAATTCCTCTAATTTTTCAGCTGTTTGGTTTGTTACACATACCAGATGTGTCAGTGATACCGGAGACTGTAGAAATTCTTCATAGAAAGTAACAGTTATGCAATATTTCAGTATTTAAATTGTAAATTCATTATGAAATTACTTTGATTATATCATTTATTCTGTAAATTTAAATGTATTAATAAAAGTGGGGGACTACTTAGGGCTGAGTGATGAACATCTGGACAAATGGAAACAACCTAAATCTACAAATTCCCTTTAGCATTTACATTTTCCCTGATTAAGTCAAGACAGAAAACTATCTTCTAAGAACCCTGCAGCAACATTACAGGGTTTAACCCTATAGGCAGGCAGATAGACAGATAGATAGATACTGTATGCATTTACTTAGATTATGACAAGGATGTGAAATACAGTATGATGAAATGTATATGTTTACTTATGTTTACCAGTTTACTTCTCGGGCACATGTGCACTTGAGTCTTGTTCACACAGATTCAGATTTTCTTCTTGAATGCACTGCAGTTAAAGGTGACCTGTAATGCTTTTCCTTACTTTCTATTATGTATATAGTGTTACAATTGTGGAAGCTAATATGTATTAATAAAATGGTTAATTAATGGTTAATTAATAATAAAATAACATGGTTAGTGTCAAATAATGAGGTTAGTGTATGTACAGGTAACCCCAATCTTCAGATTGCCCTAAACAGTAGGTTTCAAACTGTTTTTACCTGCTTGTGGCTCTGTATGATGTCACTGAGAGCAGATATCCCCAATATGATCATCTCAGGAGCCCCACTGACCTGATGTTTACATCTTCTGTTTACGAGGGGCAGCCAATCAGATGAAAGGAAGTGAAAAGGGAGCTAGACAGACACAGAGGATGAACATAAGGGCTGCACCATAGGATGAATAAGGATCATTGTGAACATTTAAACATGTAGACCTACTCTAACAGTCCAATAAAATATGGACACGAAACTGAGAAATTTAGTTCCGCTTTAGGGATGTGGAGGAGCACAAAATCCCCACCACCAAACCCTCCAAATAAGAACAACTTGAAATACTTAAACCTTTTTTTTTTTTATGTAGAAGTTATTTTTTCATGATCCAACTTCTTCTTCTATAGAGTAAGTAAACACATACATATAAAACAGTGAATCCAGAGTCCAATCAGCAGTCTGATCTGTTCTGCAATGGCTGAAGGTAGAAGCCAACAGATGTAGGCTGGATGCTGCGTCTCTCAAGTCGTTCTCGTCGCTCATATACGTTCATCTGTTGTTTGATGTATTCACTCGCTGCTGTGCCAAAGCATCAATGCCTGCTGGGATGGAAGGGTGGTGGTGTGTGTGGGGTGGGAGGGTTGTCTGTTACTCATCGACCATCGTCTGTTAAATTAATGTTGATCTCCCCCTAAAAAATGTTACGCTTTACACTGGAAGACAACACCATGAATAAATATATGCGTAGATGGCTTCAAATTCAGAACTGGCAGCATGGTTTCAGAGTGTCTGTTAGAGTGTGTGTGTGTGTGTGCGTGTGTGT
>VUQI01023445.1:25127-51709 GCA_015106735.1 Paratilapia polleni
AAAGGTTTAGTCAATGTAAGTTCCACTGAAGTGGAAATTTCTTGTAGTATGAGAGAAAAAAACTCATTTGGAGAAAACAGCCATAGTGGTTTTTATTGTGGTTTTTATTGTAAGCCACTATTAACAGGTAATAAATGTGTAAGCGACAAATGTCACAATCCCCAACTAATTAATTACATCGAGACAAATATTTAAATGTCCAAAAGACTAAGTGGAAAAATAAATAAATAAATGCCTAAACAAGAATGGAATTTTTTCACTAGTCTGTGAGAAGCAAAATAGCCCAAAATCTCAAAATGGACCAGAGCATGAAACACCCTGTTTGGGGTGGGGTGAAATGACCCTGAGGTGAAAGGAGGATATCTTTTTATCATCTTCCCCAAAACTGTAATTTCTACCTTTTTTGCTTTTGTACCATGACGTGAATTTTATTTATATCACCAAATCCCACACTATGGTTCTACATGTTAATTATCGAGTCATGGTTTTCAGCTTCCTTCCAAGATGCCTGGTAGCTGTTGGGTGGTTGATATATGGTTGGTACTTATTGTTGTTTTCCCAAGTCTCATCACTGTCATTAACTGTAGTTTAGAGTCTGAGCTCCAAGTGTGAAATTCATCCATTATTTGCTGCCATCAAAAATCCCACAATGGAATGAAGAAAATAGTCTGCATGGCCCGTGCCATGTAGAATTAGTAGTATGAACTGCTCAAGAATTGACTGTTTTCTTCAGTAGTATTGGTTGCCTAGCAAGTGCACTAATTAGTCTCCATGGAACATCACTGTCCAAGGGGACAAAGATGGGAAAGAGCAGAAAAATACCATATATGGCAAACCATCAGAGTTGGCGATGTACTGTATACATCTTGACTTGTAAATTGTAAAGAGTTGAATGTTGTAAAGAGTTGAATGTTCTCCGAGAAGCAGGTTGAATTTTCCTTTTTCTGTTCATCTGAACACTGTAGATTTTGTCTCACAGTTTAGTTTGTTTTGTCTGGACATGCAAAGAAACTAAATCTACACCTAAAAGAAGTGGAGAATGAAAGTGTTGATTTTGTTTTTGTAGCACAAAGCCCTTGCCTTTCTGTATGTGGATCTATGCATTGCAGGCATAGCAGATGTCCGTTTTGTTGTGCAGAGAGATCAGCGAGCAGAAAACATACAGAGTACACACACTTTCTGTGATCAGGGAAACTGGCTTTGGCTGTTTGTACAAAAAGTCGTTTTTTTTTCTGTGGTTCCTTGTGAATGAATTTTCCTTTAAATGAATAGATGAAAACTATGATGCACGTTTGATGTCCCTATTGTTAGTCATGGTGAGAACATGTGAGAAAGGGCAACTTTGAACAATGCCCGGACCCGATTGCACTGACACTGTGCAGAGTTCATGTGTGAAAATGTCTTTTGTCTTTTGGTTGATTGATCTGTTATGGCTGCATAATTTCCATACCAGTGATTGTTTTTTTCTGTAGATATAAAGATCAGTCCTTGTTAAGATGATTGCTCTTGCTAACTGCCCCCTCTCTTCATCCTCTTGCAGGTAAAACAGAGAGGAGTTCGTATTCATACGGCAGAGAGTCCAACCCACACTGCCACCAGGTCAGTCCTAATGTAAATTTCTTCTTTTATTCAAGCAGTGTGTCTGTTTCACTCATCTTTAGTGGCTCTTTTTTTATTTTTATGTGAGACAAAGCAGTAAATGTACTTAGGCAGGCAAAGGAGAACAAACTCTGTGTGAGTTTCATTTGGTATGAGGAGAATGAGGAGTGTTCAGCTCCAGAGATGAGCGGTTTAAGCACCTAAATCTTCATGTGTGGTTGTAGACTGTATCCTATTAACTGTGGAACATGGCCTCAAGGACACACCTAAAGTGCACTAAAGCCATCGGTGCTTTTGGTAAATGTCTCCAGAGTAACATGTAGCATGTTGCCAGTATCTGCACTATGCCTTTTTGGCCACTTGTACTTCCCAGTGGTTATTGGAACTTATAGAGGATGGCTCTAATGTGGCCTTAAAGTTAAAATAAAAGGGAAGCTAAAGTATGTGGATGAGGTGTTTAAATGCAATCTTTAAATTTAATTTTGTCATTGAAATGTGAGTGCGGCCTTGTAAATCTAATGCTCTAAAGTGAGTTTTGGAGTTGGAGGTGACTTTTGATCTCAGTCACTTGTAAAAGGAGTAAGACCATGTTAGAAAAGTATATTACCACTTATTTGGGACAGTTTTTTTGGAAACATTTTGTAATAACCATTGTTAATAAATGGTAAACTGATAGTTGATTAACTTTAGTAAATAGCTGTTAAGGTTTTCAAATCATTAGTATTATAATTTATGTTTATATAATAAATTTATGTAATAAAAATAAACCTTTTCTGAATTATGTACGGTACTTAAACCAACCACAATCTTTTCCCTAAACGCAGCCAAGTAGTTTTGTTGCCTAAATGTAACCAAACAGCCCCAGAAAGAAAGTAAAGAAAAAATGGAAACAAAATTAAGCATTGAGAACAGCCAAACATAAACTGTGGTAGCCATTAAATCCTATGATTTACACCATCGCCTCCACACTATCTACTCATATGCTCAGGAAACATTATTGATTATCAATTCCTTGCTGATCAACAGGAAATAATCAATAACTAAAGTTTAATTAACTATTAATTTCCCATTTAATAACAATGGTTTTTCTAAAGTCTTATCCATATTTTGGCCACATACAGACATAAATACAATCAACTAAACCAAATTTCACTCAGCTTCTTGCTGAAAGATGCATTATTAGTATGAGTTTTGTTGTTTGTTTTAACCACTTGGAACAGAAAAGACAACATGTACTTTGCACCTTACAAAGGAGCAAAAGAGTGACCTACTTCCAAATTCAGCAGCCAAAGAATAACATAATCTCACCAGGGGTGTTTTTTTGTTCATATAGCATTTACATATGTCTTATTAATGTAAGTTTGCTCTCCTGTTAGCTGTTTCATGATTTTCTTTCAAGATTATTTTCAGTGGATTTGTTTAAACTCATGCCCCTTTATAATTATAAAAGAGTGGATTAATGCAAATTTGCAAAGTTGTCTTTGACCTGGTTTGGAGGCACTGTTACCTGAATAATTTATTGCATTATGTTATTACATTTTATTATTGTGCAACAGCTACAAATCAGTCTCTGAAAAGTTAGGAACCTCCATTTGCAACTTTTTTTGGTGTCTTAATATCCATGCATATATTCATGTGCCATCATTTAAAGTTCACATAATATAGGCTATAGAATACTCTGAGCCTGCTATGTGTCAATCATCCTCGGGACTACAATAAACAACAGCTGTTACATTTTCTTTTTTTTTATCATTTCCAGAGAGATGTTTAACTTTATCAACTATTCCCATCTTCATTAAACAAATAATTATTCATTTTAACTTTAAGGATTATTGTTTTCAAGGAAAATGTATCACTGACAGTAGCACCAGGTGTTGTGAGGACTTTTAGCTACGTTGTGAATCTGCACTGTAATCTTCCTGCTCAGTTCTCATGGACCATATGCATCAATGAGAAGATACACGTTGATAATTAAGAAGACATACAGATGTTGGCGTTTGATTAAACAGAGAGAGGCTTGATGTGCTCGCTGTATTTTGATGACCACCAGATTAAAAAAAAATAAAAAATCACATACGTTCTATTTGTGCACAGGCTGTTGGACGTGTTGAGTCTGATGTTACGGATTTATTTTTCTTTTCGTCTCAAACATCTTTTAATTAATGCTTATCAAAGAAGTGCATTTCCTAGATTAAAAAAATCAAAGTTGGGCTAAAAGGTGTTACAGATTATTATGAATGTATGAAATACTGTTTGTGAAACATTTCCTTTTTGCATATCAAGATGTTTGAGTTTCAGATCTTATGAAAGCTGGTGAAGAACTGTGGAGAAGTTGATTATATTATTTATCCGCTCTGTAATTCAGATGTACGCAAGTTCCTAATGCACTTTCTAAACTTACTGTGGAACTCTTCAAATATCATAATACTTTCAGTGTTATTTTAGGTTTTGGTTTCTAAAAGGAGTTGTAGCCTAATTAATATTATCCTTGCTTGTAGCGATTGCTGGTCTGCATGTTGGTCTGCTGGTTTGTCATTACTTGATTACAGAGTGAAATCATTCAGTTGAAGCCTGTTAATTTTGCTGGCCACTTGACTTTTAGCACCACCAGCATGTTAATGTTTGCACTATTGCACTATTTCTACATATACGTGATACAAAGCTTCATGCAGAGATTTGTGGTTCTCAGAGATTTTGTGACTGCATCTGTAAAACTGAAAAATCTCACCTTATTTTAATTTGACCATTGTCCCCTTCTAAGTAGTCTCTTTGTACAGCAATGCATCTCTTTCACAGCACTTTTGCAATACTTGGAACATTCCCAGAAAGTCCTGTTTTGTAAGCAAGTCAAGTACCATCTGTGACACCCCACTGTGTCAAAATGGTGACCCTTTAACTTAAATTTTGGGGTAGTGGACAAAGTCACAGGGAGTCAAATCGAACAGGTAGGGTAGGTGGGAAGTGAAGTGATGGTATACTGTAATGATGTAGCACCCGAGTGCCATCACATCACAGCTCAGGTTGTTTGCGCCACATTACAGTAGAATTCAGCACTGACAGTCTGATCCATGTGGAGGAATTCACAACAGACAAGCCTCCGAGAAAACAAGGAGCATGCTTATAGTTGCACTCCTGACCAATCATGCCTTCTTTGGTCTCTGGCAATGGTCTCTCAGAACTAGTTCTTGGCGTGTGCTTTCAAAATCATGTCTAACACACTGGCAGGTGGAGTAAAACGAGGGCTGTCATAGAGCTGTTTGGAGCGGCCAGACACTATAAGTGTTGCCCTTTATTTGCTGAAATAGTTTACACAGAACAGCCCTCATCTGGCTTTCTGACACTATCCAGCTATTCAACATGCAGTTCAGAGGAGGCATCATTTTCAATTTAGACCCAATAAATCCCCCATTTTGGTGCAATATCAGCCTGTGCATACACATACATTATATGCTTTACACCTCTGTCTATAGACTGGGGAGAAATAGGACTGAGCCTGCCTTCTAAGCTCCCAAAGAGCCCAGACAGCAAAACAACAAACAAACAAACAAAAAGAAAGGTAGAACCGTGACGTTTGCCTCGCCTTAATGATACCTTGAATTTGATATAATAATAAATGTCATAATAATATAACAATGGTTTGAATTTGATTCTAGAGATTTTATGATCAAATGTCCACATCATCCAGGCCTTGTGTTTCGGGATGAGCAACACACAGAATCTGTCTAATAACAGGAAAAGCGGTTGCCAGCAGGGCCGATCAGACCAAACAAAATGATTGACAGTGGTCCAAATCTGGTTGCCCGAGGCAACTGGGCAACTGTTAATGTCGAGCTTTGTGAATGGAGAGAACACAGAAAGTAGAGTGAAGGACAATAAAGGCAAGCAAAAATCCGAATGTGGCATCTGAAGGACTCACACTAGTTTTCCGACTTTAGGAAGGCCATCCTGCCTTTTGATCTTTTCGTTTCTGCCATGCGGACAGAATTTGGCCATGACAGCTTCATAAACAATGATACACACACACACATGCACACACACACACAAAACGAGATGCTGGTCATGCTGTATCTACCTCATGCCAAATGTGCCAGTCATAGCTACTGGAATATTTGCCATGCAGATGTCTTTCCACAGGTGGTATTAAATAAAGCAGCTGTTTGCCCTCTGAGCTTTTATTTCTTCCTTTGTTTTATTTAGTCGTTCATCAGTTTATCAGCTGATTCATTCAGTAAGGACTTGTTTTAATAATTTTTTTTCAAGTCCCATAAATATTACCATTAGGCTGGCTCAGGAAGCTGTTATGATCCACTGAAATCAGTGATAAGAAGAGAGTGACACAGATTAATTATTGTAAACCCAAATTATAATCTTTTTTAACCTTAACCAAGTACGTGTTGAGCCTAAACTTAACCACATAGTCTTGGTGGCTAAATCTCACCAAAACAGCACACGAAATGGAAAGAAACATTGTAACTAGTCTTGTCAAGTTGATTAAGCTTCCCCCAGCCCTCTAGCCTGAGGATTTTTGCTGTTGTGTTAACCTGGATACGCACTGCCCATTACTACTTCCATTCAGCAGGGAAGAACATCCTCCATCAAATGAGGTCATAATGACCTGCTACTAGGCAGACTAAGCCACCTGCTGGAGATATAGGACTGATAACAACTGCTAACGTCTGTTCGATGCACTAGTAACAATCCATGCATTGTTAAATCACTGGGAAGTATATTCATTCATATGTTACTGTTTTCTCTGATGGACATTCACAGCATTTCATTCCTTGGTGGTGACTGGTGGTACATGCATCCATGATTTAATTCCTCCATGTTAGTTAGTTTATGTATTAATTTACAAAAATCAGCCCACCATCTATTCACCATCTATTTCCTCTGTTTTTTGTTCTAAACACTTTTTAAAAAAATAAAACTATCCATTTGTACTCATTTGTTCATCTAACAGTCGATTTGTTAACTTGATCACCCTTTGATTCATCCATGCATCCATCCTTCCATCCATCCTTTCCTCCATTTATCACCGCCTCGCTGATCTTTTATTTATAACCACCTCTTATATCCAGCTGTGGCCTTTGTACAAGGCTACAGCAAACCGTAGAGGACAAAAATATGAAATAAATCAAACATTACTGCCTCACTGGCCATTTTCCTACTGGGCTGCTGTCAAATTGTCCTGCTACAGAGTCTGAATGGCTCCTGATGGAAATTGTTTGGAAATGGCAGATAAATTTACATGCTGGGCTGAAGTCCAAAATCCTCTGGCTTCATCCTCGGCTGTTAGTGAAAGAGAAAGAGAAAGAGAAAGAGAAAAAAACATTTAGAGGGGAGGATGAGCTCACACACTAACAGCAGGGAGATTTCCAATGACCCCAGTTTATTTCACCAGTCTCAGACCAAACCAAATAGATTTCTTCCACTGGAGTTTCGAGTTAATTTAGGTTTTAGTTCCACATTTTTGGCTGCAGTTATTGTGGAAGTTTTAAATTTAGACTTAATAATTTGGTCTCTGCCAGTTTCCTCCATCTGAGTTCCAAAACACTCGATGATCATACTGGAATGCCATTTCATTTGAAATCTATTATTCAGTTTGACATTGAGTTCATGTAAACCAATTTCCCTTTAGGAAAAATTCATAATAATCAATAATCAATTATGTAATCATAGTTGAATTTTGGAAAAATGGAGAATTGGTCACCAATTAAGATGTCTGAAAATAAGACACCTAGTAGTAAACTAAAAGAAACGGGGATTTAAAAAATTACCAGATACTTGAATACATGAAAAGTCAGTGGAGCACTATCAACTACAGCAGTCCTCCTTAAAGTGTAGGGTGCGGAGCCACTGCAGGTGTGGGTGACCAGTTTGCTGATGCTTTAATGTTTCCTTCTCTATAATGAGCTCAGTTCTCAGATTGCTTAAAACACTCAGTTTGAGACAGTTTGTTTTTTGTTTTTTTTTCCCACCCTTAGATCTTTATGGCAGTGAGAGTGAATATCCCCAATTTGGTCATCCACCCACCTGCTGTTCAAACCCTCTGTTTGTGAGGGGCAGCCAATCAGAAGAAATCTGGCTTAAAGGGAGAGCTTCTGAAATGGCATGTTTCAGGCAGAGGATGAACTGAAGGGCTGCACCAAGGCCCAGTGTAAGATTCATGAGAATTATTTTGAACTGTGAATCATGCAAAGATACTCTATTATAGTAAAAAATAAATAAATAAATAAAAACAATAAAATATGGAGCTGCAAAATATACGTCGCTTTTAACTTTAAACAAACATGCTTCTGATAAATTTTTAAAAAAAGTAGCCTTCTTAACAAATTATATATCATGGGCTACATGATCCAAATAAAGACAGTAGTTCAAAACTTTAAAGTCAATACAAGTATTTCACGTCTCTAATCTAATATTAATCTAATCCCCCTATATGATAATGCACTGATAGTAGTTTAAATAGTGTGAAGGTCTGTGTTACAGTTGTGTTTCAGATTTTAGGGCCAACCAATTTTGGTTGCCCTACCAGGTTGTGTTCCACAAAGCAATGGCTGGTACCATCAACAGTCCATCGACAGTAGTTTCCAGTGTTTATTTTCTGCACAAGAGTGCTTTTTCTCTTCAGCGATTGCTTGTATCCACTTTGAACGGGGAACCTGACAGGGTCATTGTGACTCTCACCAAGCTGTAAATGGGTGCTGGGGGATGGGACACATGGCCACCTGCCAACGTAAGAGCCCAACACCCCAACAGTGAGCTCTGCTCCCTTACAAACATCCAGACACCCTCCAAAACCCATCATCTGCTGACAGAAGGTAGCATGAATGCACTCCAAACACCAGGATGGAAAGAGAATGAGTCTGTTGTTTGATTACATGAGATTTCAGGAATAGATGTTTTTGGGGTTTTTTTTTCAATTTACTTCATATTACTTCATATAATGCTGCATTTGTAGTTTAATTGTAGCATGACTGTTATAACAGTGAATACATTAGCTTAAAGCTCGAGCTTCCAAGAATTATTTTGGACTGTTATAATTACACCCATCAAAACAATATTATATCAAGCTATATTTACAGTAGTAGCTTTTCTGGAGCTTTTGATCAGATTTCATGATCTTTACCTAGTTGGGCTCAGGGGATTCTTAATTGTCATTAAATAGTTCCAGCATGCAACTTCTTATGAATCAATTTTAAATATCTTTTTTTGTGGATGAATTTTGCATGTTAGAGGTGTTGATAGGTATGTTTTGAAGTTTGACCAAACCCAGAAGAGCTGTTTCAAGTATTTATGCAAGGCTATAAGTAACCAACCATGGAGGTGGCACATCCAAAAGTGCTGATTTTTTTTAGTTTTTAATTTTTTTCCCAATCATCCTGCAGGTTGTTTTTTGACATACTGAACAAAGTTGTTGTGTAGACACGTGGACTGGCTAAGCTGGTCTTATGGGGATGATAAAGGATTAATCAATATATGTGTTTATAGTTAAAAAATATCAGCCAAGATGACTTACCAGAATTTTTTCAGACATGGATTAAGCCTAGTACTTAACCATAAACTTTTTTCAGTGGAGATCTTCATAGAATTTTTCTTTAAGTCTGGAACTAGGATTATGCAAAATGCAAAATATTATTTTCGTAATGAAAGAAATTATTGAACTTTACAATCTCCCCCAAACTGCAGTAAGTCACAGGATCTTCTCTCACTGAAACATCTGAAAATAAAGTGCTCTGCTACTGGAAAGATTAGCAGAGCACTTTACCCGGCATATTTTATCTTACCAAACAAAAGCAGGTGCAACAGATTTATATAACAAAACAGATGTCAGTTACTTTCATCATTTTCCAGCATGTTTATAAACTCACCAGATAGCAGGACATCGACCCTTCTCTTTTTTCACTCATCTCCGTAATTTTCCTCATAACTGCTTTGATCTGCTGCTCATACCGAGGCTCCTGGCTTGCGGCTGGCTCTGAATTCTGGATACCTTTAGCTTTAGCCGCTTTGCCTTTGTTACCTTCTTTAAAATGCCCATGGTCACCTTGGCGAGGATTAAAGTGTCTGAATAGGTTTGTTGTTACCAACGTTTTCATGGTGGTCCCCCCACGGTTTATTGTGGTGAACTTTGCGTGTCTTCACTCACAGTGAGGAGCTTCCACACTAACACCGTGTTAGCATGAGTATGCATGCGACTGTTTGCCTTTGTCCACTGTGTATATGTGTTGCGCATGCATGAAATGGACCGGCTCGTAATCTGACACATGTGAATCTGACCAGCTAGTCACCAGCGCGGGCCGAGAACACTGGAAATCGGCTGATTCTGACTGGTCAATCAGTGCCTCTTTAGTTGAGATTATTTATCGCAAGTTTATGACAGAGACGTGAAATTTTTTTACCAGAAAACCCTAAATTCAGGAGTTTATGAGGCAAAAACTGTCCAGATAAAGACACTATCTAGTAGCATTATGGGAAGCAGGATTGAGTGTTTTCGGAGTTAGAGATATCTAGTGTGGCTAAGCCTGGCCTTTTTTTTTTTTTTAGCTATACAGACAAATGACTCCTTTAATATTCTTAATCACCAGAAGATGAAACCAAATAATTATGCACTTCTCTTGCAGGAAAAACTTTGTGCCTTCATCAAGTGAAATACCAAGATCTAACTGACATTTATTTAATTAAATGTACTGAGCTTTTCTTTTCTCCCCAGAAGATGAACCCTTAAAGGTTAAGTATTTTCCAGACAGTTATTTTTACTGCCACCCTGAGGACACGCTTTACGCTTTTCTTTTCTTTTTTTAAACTCTCACTGCTAGAGCCAAGAAAAGCACATTGTTTGTTCTTCTCTGGTTTTATGGGGATTTCTGTGGTTTCACTGCTGCTGAGAGTATCACCTGGACTCCCATAACCACAGTGGAAACACCCTCATGGGTAGTATAATATATAGCCAACAAACACACACACACAGAATGGCTTTCATATAGCTGCTATCTAAAGGGGAATTCTGTCTACATAGGCAGAAAAACCCTCCTCGTGTGGATGAAGGGATGGGAGTAGATGATCCTCTGCCATCATGCAGTCTCTCCCTCTCACTTTACCACTATCTTTTACATGTCTCTCATCCCGTCTCTCACTCTTTATATCTTCTTATCTTGTTGGGGTTTTTTTCATCGCTTTCCTCCCTGTCTGAATTTTTTCCCCTTCTTCTTCACTCTGTCGTTCATTCAAGCCAAAGCCACTATGTCGGCTGCTTACACACATACGCACACATACACACACATGCACAGTTTCTCTCTCAGCCACACCAAAGCATGCCTGTCATCCACTTATCGCCTCACAGATCAGTAGGTTAGTCCTGGGCCGGCAGCGAGCGCTGAGGCAGCAGCAGTGTGGATGTGAGGTTCTGCTGGAATGCTACAAAAAAAAGCCTTTAACCCTTCATACACACACACACACGCACACACACACACACACACACACACACATTCACACATCAGTCAGTGAAAAGTGCTGAAGCCTCCGTTTTTGAAGCTCTGCAAGTTTTCTGAGGCACTTAGAAGCTGCATTTTCCTATTAAACAAGGTGCACACACATGCACTTATATATAAATATTCAGACTACTCCATAAATAACCCTAGATTTACTCTATTAAAAACACACACAAATACTGCATCTGCGACATAGCAATAGCAATGTGATTTATTGATATCATATCTAAGCTGTAAGCTTTGTTGAGTTGCAGTCACCTGCAGAAGAACAGCAGGTGCGTTATCTCCCTCAGCTTCCTCGTTTACTCCTCATATGTACTCAATAAGCTGTACTGGTGAACACTTTAGAGCTCTCCAAACACTCTGACCTTTTGCCTCCGTGCTGACCTGATGGGTCAAGAGACTGCAGAGGGAGAAAATTAGCACTGTAGTCTCTCTCCTCGCTGTCTTCTCATTTGTTATCTTTCACTCTGTTTTTCTCTTCTCTCCCTCAAATATATAGATAAAGTAAATGCGCACTATCTTTGAGGTGTGAAAACACAAAGAATCCTTTGATGCGCCGCTTTTCAGCATGTCCACTTGAGTTTTAATAAGTTGAGTGGTTGTGTGGCAGCGTTTGATCATCGATGTGAGAGATAACCTGAGGTCTTTATGGGTGCAGGTAAGAAAAAGATGCTGTGCGTGGCCATTTCAGATCATCGTTACAGTGGGTTTTTGTTTGACATACAGCCACAAGATCAAGCTATCTTCTAGTTTAAAATCCACAGTTTTCAGGCATCCGAACTCTGAGTCAGACAAAGATAATGTGTGCTTCCCAAAGTTCCAGTTTCCAGTTCCTGCTTTGTGTTTCTGCACGGCTTTATGGGGAAGCATTTTCTCTTACTTCAATGCCCCTAAAATTGCTGTGTACAGTAATTAGTGATGCTCAATTTGCTGGCAAGTCTCAGTCACAAAAATGTTACCAAAGAGCCGACACCAAGAAGACTTTCACATTGTGCAGCTTTACGTCAAGCTTTTGCGAAAATCAGTGGTTGAAACTAACCAGTGTCAGTGAAATGATACTGTGAAAATATTGTTATCATACTGTACTGTGGCAGAAAGAAAAAGGAGACTGATTTAATTACTGCTTGTAGGTTAAAATATGTCTTCCTAAAAGTGGTCCTTACTAACATGAAATGTAGTCATGTGACAGTCAGCTGCCAGCATAGACTGTATATAAAAGATGGACATACCACCGTGCCATCACCCACTGGTTTGCGAACTCCTGTTTTGAAGCTTCAGCATTAGCATTTTGGCCACAAGCATGTTGGGGGGGGTGCAGGAAGTAGCCATATTTAGAAAAGAGGGTCAATACTACGCTATCAGCTAACGCTAGCAAGCTTGGTTAGTAAGGTAAGTCCAGGTGCATCGCGCTGAAACAGACACCTGCTAATAAGCGCTTAATAACATATACTGTTTTACAATGACACATACAGCAAGCCATAGTTTTTGTCAGATAACTGCATTAAAATACTTTAAAATTCACCAATATTATAAGCAGACTGTAGCTGTCTGGTTCAGTGACTCAAATTAGCGTGTGAAGTCTAGCAGACATCTGCTGGCTAAAGCCCTGTGTGTACACATCCACCTGTCAGTCAAAGCTACTGCACTGCTTGCTTTATGCCTTAATAAAGTTTAAATGGCAGGGGATTGACTCTCTTGTGGAGCCAGCCTCAAGAGTTGACTTGAGGAACTGCAGTTTCCTTGTCATTTTCATTTTTCATTTGCTACTTGGCTACTACATAGGATGATACCAAGGAGAGACCTACATAAAGATACTTTGGTAGCTCTCAGTCTCAGAGTTTATAAGTTGCTCTACTAAAATATGCTGATAAAATGATAACATCTTAAAAAATGTGGTCGATCAGAATGGTAGCAAGGTGCTGTTTTATTTTGTACTAGATGAGAGGCTACAGATTCACTTACTTCACTTTTACATGCCACTGAAGAATCAGTCTGTTCTTACATGTGCTTCTTTCCTGGGACCCAATGCATTCACTTAAAGGTTACAGCAAAACAGTAAAATAGATTACAAGTAATTTAAAAGTGTAATTTGTGTAATTTTCTCTCTCAGTTAACGTTTATATCTTTTTCACACGCTCTCACTCTGTCATTTGCTGTCCATCTCTTCCTGCCTCTGTCTGTAAAGATGCAATACTTCTGAAGATCTGTGGAATGTGTCAGTATGGAGGCCAAGTGTGTGTGTGTGTGTGTGTGTGTCTTCATCCTCTGTGGAAAGCCCTGTGCTTAGGCTTTACAGTGGAATCTGGTTACTTAGGAGGTGTGTGTGGCTGTGTGTGTGTGTTCATCATCACATTCATTCAGTCTGTCCTCTCAGCCCATCCTCATTGGCTCTTTTCTGACCAATGGTGTTGCAGCAGGAAGTACAAGCCCCCAACAGCTGGTCCACCAAGAAAATACAAGGGCGAGTCAAAGACTGTTGCACGCAGGGAAATATTAATAAAGCTGCTTTGACTGTAGTCTCTCCTGATTGGCCAAATCTTTATTGCATCATTTATGCATTATAAAAGGAATACAGTGTTTCTCTTTTATAAAAGTCAGTCTAGTACGAACAGCTTTATGCAAAGCAAACCAAAGCAAACAGCGATGTATTATTCGATTATACAAATTTTACACAAAATTGTCACTAGAACAAAGGAGAAAGGATATGTTTGCTCCAGATTTGTTCTTAAACCTCCTCAAAAATGTCACATTGGTGTCTAAACTTGTCTTTTTCTGCATGGTGCATCTAGTCATAAGTTCATGTAGTGCTGCACTAAAAGGAAAATAAATAAAGATCTGGGGCTGCTTTGTTTATTCAGTTAAGATTTGCTCAGTTACCTACAGTAATGTCTTCGTGTGCCAGACTTTCTTTTTGGAGGAACAATGACTCTTGCATTTTAATTGCAAGAATTAATGCTATTACAGCTATTTTTCCTTCTCTTTTTGCATCTTTTGTAATCACCAGGTATCGAACTCATGTGTGATATTTGAGCTTATGGTCACTGCATTGTTTGTGTCGTGCACCAACTGTGAGGTCACCACAGACCCATAACTATTTAGACTGGCGTCAAAACAGGAAGCAAGCAGTCAGAATTTTTTCAAAGTTTTCAAAGATGTTGCAGCATCTCCCTCTCTCTAACCTGAGAATCGCAGAGCTCCTGTACGTATATATTGTTGAAATTGCAGTAAAATAACACAATGGTACAGTCACGTCTTCAACCCAGCTGCGCCGGCGCATGGTTAGAAAAACCAAGAGGTGCGTGACGAGCTAAAATGACACCAAAGCGTGGCGCGCACCAACAGGTGTGACATCACTTTTAGTGCGTCCTGCCATTTGCGAGCATAAGCTAAGCGTTACTGTTAGATATTTTGTAGCTTTGACAGAGAACTTTGTGAAAAGAACAAGAAACAGTTGTGTGAATTAATCTGTATTAATGAATTTGCAACCTGAGAGCACAGAAGTTACACATGCATCAGATCAGAAAATGCCAAAGTATTTGTAAAGTTGGTCAGGAAAAATATTGTTAGGAAAAACTCTAATAAAAAAAATCAGGAACACGTACATTTTGTTTCTGTTTTTAACTGTGAGCAGCTGGTAATTGTCAGCAATCGGAGACGTTTCCGGCTGAAAATCAGTTTTTTCATACAGTGAATGTGCCTTGATGTACGTGTCTCTTCATCTACTGTACAAAAACAGAATTTTGTACTACAGTACAGGCCATTGTTACAAGCCTCTAACCAATCAAAAATAAGACCAGAGAAATTAAGAAAAAACTGAGTTGTTTCGAGACCAGACAGGGGCTCCTGTTGTTTGTCACCCTCCTGTCTGTCACCTTACCAAATTATGTCATACCTGTCTGTAATAACTCTTCTGTCTTCCAGTATCCATCCATCCTGTGCTTTTTTTTTTTTTTTTGGTGAGATGTTCCACACTCACAGCTGCTCTCCAGGTCTGAACACACACGCGCCTGCGCGCACACACACACATCCAGCTGCTCGGCTCTCTCAGGAGACTCTCAGCTGTCATTTAGTCTCATTTACCGGCCGTAGAGATTGACACTTTTTTAAATTTTCTACTATTGATCATAAAGACTCACACAACACTGGACTCACATACTCTGTGTATGTTGACACATCAGCAGTGACGGCTCACAGTTTGCATCTGTTTTATTCATTTTGAACATCCAGAGTGTCAGGACCACCCAGTGTTAGTATGACGTGATATACTGTAGCTGCTGGGCTCCTTTAGTTATTGAAAGTTATCCTGTTTTATGACTATTTTTTATTTTAATGGGGGTAAAATAATTGTACTATATCCAGTAATCATAGGGAGTGCTGGCAAACAGAGATTTAGTAGCAGAACAACAGCTATGATACAACTAAAGGGACATTGTTATAAGTATACAGAGCTAGTCTCATCAGTCAGTTGGGTTGCACTAGGTCAGTATAGCACCAGTGAAATTATATGTTAAAAACACAGAAGATAGCAGGTTGTTTTGATCTCATGACCCAGTGGTTATATACAAATGACACCAACACCGGGCCATACTAATCCAATGGTGATGTTATTGCACAGGGTCACTTTGTTTTCCTGCCACTATTTGGTGTGATGTACTGTAGAAACAAAAGCTCCTCAACAATATCACAGATTCAGTATCGTGGATCACCCAGAAACTAACTCCACATCTAATTATTTTCTTCGTGAGGCCCGATGTAGCTTGTGAGTCAGAAAACATCCTTCAGCACAGTCTCACAGCAGTTGGTGAAAACGTCACAAAATGTATTCTATTGATTTGTGTTTATGGACACAATTTAACCTTTTTTTGATGTACATGTGCAATGATAAGATTTGTGAAACAACCGTGAAGTTTTATCTCTTAACTGGTGTTCATGGACACAAACTGTAGCACTAGGGAAGCAGGAGGTGGTGGCAATGGCACTCATCATTCATTCAAGAGAAGATATATTTATGCTTTCTTTGGTATGCTATTACTTTTATATTTAAGGCACATTTTCCTTCACTGTTCATTCACTCCCTGTTTGCTTAGGTTTAGGCAGCAAAACAACTCGGTAAGGTTTAAAGAAAGATTGTGGATTGAATTTGAATATTATGATTACCCCGTTCAGTTTTCTAGGTTACTTGGATTGTCAAAAACATATACAGACATGATACATACTTCCAGTTAAATATAGCAAATTAAAGATTCTTTTCAAAGTTTCATGTAAAGAACGATTTGTGTCCATGTACACGAACAAATGGCTGGCATTTTTATTACGCAAGATCGTCTGCAGTGTCAGACAACAACATGTTGTATGTGCACAAAGCAATGTGTTAAAGTGGAACACCCAATTTATGTTTGAAACACATCAACTTTTATATAAAATTTTTAGTCAAGCTGGTGCCAACGATGTGTAGGGGTGGAGATACTGGCTACTCAGTCCACCATTTTGGTGAAGTTTGGTGCAAATGTGGTTCCTGCAGAAATGATTTTGAAGTCTGTCTCATGTCACCGTGAAGTTGACAGTTGTGTTTTTATTAAAATATGTTGTACGACTATAAAACTTGGTTTATTTATTTGTTAGAATGTTAGCATCTTGATGTTTGCATTTAGTTTAAAGCGCCACTGTGTCAAAGTATAGCCTCACAGCTGCAAGTGTGGCTGCAGACACCTTGCTAATGTTAAATACCACTATTAGTATTTAAACATTATTCCTTATTTCATTACTGCTCCGAGGAAAACGAAGCACTGAGAAGAAACCCAGTGGGTTTGCTATTTTGTGTGTGTATATTTGGTTGTGAAAATTATTTGACTGATTCATGCAGCAGTCGACTCTGTTTATTTAACAAGTTTTCGGCAGGCATCACGGAGGCAAACCAGGGAGCTACTCTCTGTCAGTGACGTTAACCCTCTCTCCTTTCTGATGTGTCTAACATCAAACAGTATGCTGTCACACACACACACACACACGCTGACATACATATACCACCAACTGATGCACTAATTCCTACACACACATATACATGTGAGCAATCCAGTCTTGATCCATGAGATGTGAAAAAGCCAGCTGATATTTTTCATGTGCGCTCCCTTCATCAGAGCTCAGTTCTGCAGGACTTCTCTCGGATTCTTATCTGTGACAGATGAAGCAACAACTTCCTGAGTCCCACAGGCCTTGAACTTCCTTTAAATGAGAATGAAATGCAGCCCAGGCTTTGGACATTTCAAAGAATATTTTTTGTATGACTCTAAAAGCAAAAGCACAGAAGCAACAAAATGCTTTAAACGTCCCCATCTCAGCAGAGCTCGATCCGCAGCTCAGTGAAGCACCTGCAGAATGATCCATACTTATCTTAAATGCATAATAAACTTTTAAAAGAAACTGAAAAATTGTATAAATACTGTCACTTTTTCTCTAAAATCAGCTGATGTGAGGTTAACAAAAAAAATAGTAATAGCTGTCAGTAGACAGACAGTATCACACTGTACGTTGCTGTTACTCATTTTGTTAGCTTACCAGTGCTTTTTTTATGCTGCTATATCCTGCATTTCTCACTCTCCATCTGTTTATATTTTGACTTTTTTTTTTCTTTTTTGGTAATTTAAATGATTCTTTTCCAAAGACACAATAAGCAAAACAAGACTGAGAGAGAACAACAGGAAATATACTGTATCTTAGAGCCAACCCCAGTCACCAAGTGTGCATCAGTGAAAACAGGCTCATTTAATTTTGTGTCAAATCAGAGGTTAAAGGGTGTATTTTTTTCTGTTTAATAAGATTCAACAAATCAGGAAAAAAAAAACAGGCCTGTCTGTAACTCAATCCCCAAGAGACTGCAGCTGAAAAAAGCTATCTGGCTAAACTTTCACATTTATAGAAATGTCCATCCACCTGTGCTCTGTCCTTGTGATTTTAACCTATGTAAATAAAGTAAAATGAAACAGATTAAAGAACGAATTTACAGTCGGTATAACACTACTTATATGTTTACAGATGCTAACATACAACATGCTAAAAGCAAAAACGGCATTACTACATCGTACCATTACAGCTTGGTGACTAAGTCATCCAAACATAAACTGTAGAAAACAGGAAGCCCTAATTTGCTTGTAGGAGTCGGAGCAGGAGGAACATAAAGCTGTGACTTCAGTGAAAGCCTGTCATTAAAGATAACTATTACAACAGTGAAAACAGATTAAGTGGATATGCTTATTTTCACCCTTATAAGAGCCATGCTGCAATCATGCAGCCATATTAAGTCTTTTTTTCAAGTGTTTCCTCGTATCCCAGACGTTTTCATGCAACATTAGGGCTTAATTTCTCCTTAATGGACAAATATGTAAAAATGTCCACAATTAATGCTTTTTAGAAGATGTGAGCTTAGTGTTTGAAACAACCGTCTGATTATGGAAATGAATCATCATCTTCACGTTAATGGAGAAACTCCGGAGCTTTTCTCACTCACGTCAACAGTTTTCCTAAAGCCACATTCGGTGGTCACAATAGGAACTGCAGCCAATCACGTTTTAGACTTTAAAGATTAGCAGTGGTGTTTGAGTCTTGTCATTTTTCCCCTCTACGTCCTCACAGGTACAGCTGTGTTTGATAGAGAGATGAGAACATCCATTCGCTGAGCTCTGTTTCTGTGTCTGTTTGCTCCTGGTTATAACGACTAAAAAGTCTCCAGAACTACAAAGTAAAGGCAGCTGGGACTGAGGCACGATGGGAGTGATCAGTTCAAGATGGCACTGCAGGGAAGCCTATTTTTCATTTTCATCTCTCTTTTCATCTCTAAATATAAATCTGTCTCTCCATCTATCATTTATTCTTTTCCGGTCTCCTCCTCTTTCTTTCTTCATGATCCCCTCTTTCCATTCTCCCTCTCTCCTTTCCTTTCTGTCATTCTGTGCTTGACCCTCTTTATTCAGTATTTTCTTTCTTCACATTGTTCTTGCTTTAATCTCTTCCATTCCTCTTCCCTTTATTCTGTCTTTCTCCTTCTTCTCCTCCTCCTTTTACCATTTTTTCCTAGTTTTCTCCTCTTTGTCTATTTTCTCTTTTTTCCTTGCAACTTTCCCAGTCTCATTCCTTCCTGCTTCCCCACCTTTTTCTTTCCTCCTTGCTTATGTTTTCTTTTTTATTTCCCTCTTCCCTTCCCATCTATTTTACCTTTGTCACTCCTTCCTTTCTTATTGCTTCCTCCCTCATTCCTTCTTCGTCATCCTTCCACTTCCTTTCTTCTTTTTCTTTTTCTTTTATCCTGTTTCCTTTCTTCCCTACTTGTGTGTCACATGTCATTAACTTTGAGCCTTCTTCTTTCCTTTCCCCTCAGTTCCTCTGTCATTTCTCATTCTCTTCTTCCTCTATAACCTCCTGCCATCTGTAATTTTTCCTCTCATACAAAACTTTCCCTCTCTCACTCTCTCTGCATTTCCCTTCCTCTCCTTTCTTATTCTCTCCTCCTTTCTTTTAACATCCTTCCTTCAAGTTTCCTACCTTTCTCTGCTTCCTCACTTTGAGCTTCTGTCTCTTACCTCTTTCCTTGTCTCTCTCTTTCCTTCATCCTTAACTCTCCCCCCATCCCCCTAATTGCATTCAGGAAGCTGCCAGATATTGTGAGGTGTAATGTGCTGTCTGATTCCTCTCTAAGTGTTCTTAAATGATCGCTATTTATTTGTCAAGCCAAGCGTTGAACGCTAATTAAGGAGAAATGCTTTGAACTGCTTCGTGTGTGTGTGTGTGTGTGTGTGAGATTGCTGTGTTTGAGTGAAAGTGTGTGTTATAGGGTGTTTGGAGCGGTTAGAAGATGGAGGAAGTTGTCATTTGCGAGTGGATCCCTCGCTGCTTCCAGTGCTACTGCAGAAGTGCGCGCATGTGTGTGTGTGTGTGTGTGTGTGTGTGTGTGTTTGTGGCGATCTGTCCCTGAGGTTTTTCTTGCTCCAACATCATTTTAAACGACACATGCAGACTCTGGTGCATTTATATTATTGGCTGATTCTCTGTGTATTTGTGTTGTCATGGCAGTCCTGCAACATTATTGGGTCTGTCTGCCTCTTGGATGGAGTTGGCTGTTGAAACTTGAACTAACTTTCCATCCATGTGGACTATGTTTCACTAACTGTTCTCCAGAGGAAATAATTCGTCTGAACCTTGCAGTGGCAGTGCTTTCAAAGGAAAAGAGCATGTACATTTAACAGTGATACACTCTTAAAAATTAAATGTTATTGTATGTAAATCCTTGAAGTTAATGCTCCAAAAAACTGAATTCTTCATATGTGAAGACAGAGGAGAAAATTTAAGTTAAGAGTTAAGACTTAAGTTAATTAAGGATTCAGCCTTAATTAACTTAAGTCTTTGTCGAGTTAAGTCACACAGGCCTCGCGTCCGGTCACTGACCCGCTGGCAAACACTGGTTGCTAGGGAAAAATGTGTATTCTCCAACCAATTGGCAAGTGGTTGCTGGCAATCAGTAAGTGGAATTTTTTAGGTATAGGGTCTCCCATAGTTTGCATGGAAAACACCAACTTGTCTGCAAACACTCACCAACTACTTGCCGAGTGGTAGTGGAAACAGAGACCACAGCGGTAAGGCTCAACTTTTACTTTGAAAGTGAACATTGTCCATTTCTGTTTGTGTCACACTTTTTCAAGTTTCACTACCACTCGGCAAGTGTTTGCAGACAAGTTGGTGTTTTCCATGCAACCTACAGGCGACCGCAGCAATCTGCTAACAACCAAAGCAATCACAAGGAGATTTTTGGTGCGTCACCCACTTTGCAACCAATTTCACCTAGTGACAGCCTGCAACCAGTCACCAGCTGTTCGAGAAATCACTGTGGCCTCATTTTTCATTTTTCTAATATAAACCTATTCTAATATGCACCACTATCAAACACAGAACAATTATGACTCATTCATTACACTCTGCAAGTCAGTTTCTATCTATAATCAGGAACACTGCCATGCCACACTTTGTGCACAAACAGCCACAAACTCCAGCAGTGAGGGTCTCCATGAACTCCCCACATGACTCATGGCTTGTTTGTTTCATCTAACACAGTTCTTTGAAGGATTTTTCTGGTGAAGGAGATGATGGCATGTTGGAACAGGGCTGTCCACCTATAGTGGAAGGTATTTTAAAGATCCAGCATAATATGATACGATAGGCTCATTGTGTCCTCAAATTACTGTGAGCTAAATCTTCATTGTTGTCACATCTGAGTGTATCTTTCAGTAACTTAACTTACTCCACTGTATCATGTCTTTGAGCCTTGCTGTATTATTTTATTGCTCAAACGTGTTTTATTTTACTTTCAGTCCCTTCTTTAGTGTGTTGGAAAAATGCTTGCTGATGCTTTTGTGCATTGTGGTTCCCTGCCACGGCTTACTGGGACTCTGAATGGAACAGAACAATCATCAGTTCCACCTGTGATTTTCCTGCTATGACGCGTCAAAAGCCATTTTCACACATACGCTGCAGCCCAGAACTTTTCACCTCGTTACCCAGCGAAGCTGCATGTGAGACCCCAAATGTTGATAAGCATTGAACCCTCTTTAACCTGCTAGTTCCCGACACTGTGTGGTGTCCAACTGTGTCCGAACCTGGTTCGCCTGACATTGTCCAGAACTTGTGTGAAAACAGCTGAAACATCATAAAGGGTCTACAATAAAGTATTGGTTCAAGCTGACTTGCTTCTTCTCCTTGAGAGCAACACCCAACACTTTTTTGGCCTGTCCACCATGCCAGTATGGTATAAGTGACTAAGACTGTGCATGGCTTTAGCATACCATCACACCACTACCTCTGTGTTTAGCCACATTAAGGATATAATTTAAAGAAAAGCTTGAAATTGGAAACCAGAATGAGGAAAAACACTTATTCCACAACCAGCAGCCACTTCACTTTGCAGCTCTTTGAAGAGAGATGTAGAGCTGCAGGATACACCAACACTCCCTCTCAGCTGTCAGCCTGCAGCAGTCAACCACTGACATGAAGAATAAAAATAACATTTATACTATTTGTCCTTTTAAAAAGCCCTTTCTTTCTATCATATCCAGCAGATGGCATGAAACAATTTGTCACATAAAAAATTAACACATCATTGAAGAAGCTCACTGATAATGTTGTCTTAAGCTCACAAAAAGAAGAAAATCATGCAGAAATGCTTCTGAGTCTGTGTCTCTTTTATTGTGCTTTTTCTCCCTTCTGTCAATCAAATATTAATTTATTTCTTTCTTTTAAAGATCACTGCTCTTTGCAGTTATAGTCTCAATATCTACTATATATAAAAAACAAATGCAGAACGTGCACTTCATTCAAATTACTGTCCGAGGCTTGAGTTGCCAGCTGGCCAGTCGAGACCTTGAGAGGTCCCAGGATCATGCTTTGCCAATGAGATGATAATTTTAAGAATACTTACTTTAAAGGTATACAAAAAAAATCAATAGAAGATTAGATTATAAGGACTAATCTTTAGGTCTCATCATCTACTTCAAGGTTTGTGTAACTTCAACATCACCTGGAAATTTAAACTTGATCTCACTCTGCTGCAATGCTCCGAAAAGTGTCCTTCGTGGTGCTGTGATACAACCATCACTACTGACAACAAAGCCCGTCTAATATTCCACAAAAGGTTACATTTGAGCATTTTCTGATCATGGTGGAAGAAGAAAAAACTAAATGAAGAGCTGGTAAAAGCCATGCCAGAGCGACTCATAATTCACACATCACACACTTTGATCTTGACGTGACTATACAGAATCTGTTGGAAAAGGACGAGATTGATGGTACCAGAAGCTTTCTATTTTATATTTGTAGTCCGAGTTCTGTTGATTAATCGCATCTTAACAGGGTTTCATTGTATTGTAATGAACAGTTCATGTGGAGAGCAAAAGAGGGAACACATCTGGTGAAATGCAATCTCAAAACCATTGCTTATCATCTGAAGACAATTTAGCTTTTTAAATTTATCTGCATTGGTAAATCATGACCTGCAAATGGGACAGCAAGTCTTGGCTCAGAGATGAAATGGCTTTACTGGAAGTTACTAGACTAATGGATGGGTTCCCTGATTGGGTGCGCTTTAAGAAAGATTACTTGGTTATGTCATTGGAACGATAGCGATAGCTTCCCCAATAGCTGTTGCTAATCATCCAGGAGTTCAGAGAAAAAAAAAAAAGTCCCAATACAGAATTTAAAACAATACAATCAAATAAAAAATACTGTCAATCGTAGGTTCAATAAATGGTTCAAACTGCCACATATACTGTATAGTGTCATTCAGCTGATGCTGTGCTTTTTCTTGTGCGGACAGCCTCACGTACAGCTTCTTTTCTCCTGCGCGGGTTAATTTGTCCCTGTTGATGGCACCGTAAAGTTTGAAGTTTGAGTTAGTGATTAATAAATGCCAGCAGTAAATCAAAAAGTAATATAAACTATATAATGTCACCGTAGATTTAATTAATATACAGCATATGCCACTTAAAGTCCACATAAGATCAATCAAGAATTCCCATAAAGCAAAAAAATTCCAAACGTTCTCCCGTTTCAGAGCACGTGCTGCTTCTAATACAGAATATGCAACTTGTGATGGACACTATTTCTTTCATTGTTTAAGTCATTTAACAGCACAAACTATGAGCTGGTGGTGGTTGTACTGTCACACGTGAGCATCCGGTTTTATTCCCCTTGTCTCTGCTGGTTTTACTGTCTGCGGTAGCAGCCTCAGGGCCTCTTTCCCTCAGGAGTGTGTGTGTGTTTGTATATAAGCATGTGTGTGTCAGCTGGAGCGAAGCTGGCGTACAGGTGCGGCGCTGCCTCGCCAGCACTTCCTGGTAATTAATGACTTCTTCCTGCCTCTCTCCCTCTCTCTCCCTCTCTCCCTCTCTGTCTCTCATGGTTGCGATGGTGGAAATTGATGACATGTGAGCGTTTGCTTTTTCAGTCACACGAGGACAGAGTGGTCGAGTGGGAGCGCGAGAGATAAAGGGGAGAGAGAAAGGAGGAGAGAGACAGAAAACACTTGTATTTATAAGAAATGTTGAGTTTGTCGAAGCAAGTCGACCATCCATCACGGCAGCTACTTTGTTCCATTCTTTTTATGTTTCTCCCTCACTCTTTGCTTTCTTTTATTCATCTTTTTTCTATCACGTCCTCCTCTTTCCATTTCCCTTTGTCGCTCGCTTTCCCCTTCTCCATTTCAGCCGTGTTTCTCTCTTTCTGTTCGTGTCTATGCATCTTTCTCTCCCTTTCTCCCTCTCTCCCTGGTAATCTATCTTAGTTAATATCGTCTCTGCGAGCAGCTGGGTACCGGAGCCCAGTCAGCTCTGTGAGAAACAGAGCTCTGCGTGTGTGTGTGTTGTAGAGAGACACACACACACACACATAGAGAAAGATAATGACAGAGGGAAAACATGATAATGTAGAAAGTAAAACAGAAGCAGGAGAATGAGCGAGGAGGAGGGAACCTGACGATTATATCGGGAGAGTATTGCTGGAATGAGAACACTATGAAGATAAATCCCTGTAGGTAGCAGGGAGCTGTGGGTAACTGTAGGTCACAGAGGAGCCAACGCAAGCGCCTCACAAATGTCAAGTAAGCTGATTGATCCAACAAATTGCTCATCAGTGTGTCTATCGGCACATTGTAATTTTGTAAGCCTGTTATTCAGGTTTCAAAAAGGGAAAAACTGAAACTAAAAACAGGAGTTGCAGTTTTTAGCTCGAGAGATAACACCATCAGTTGGTAGATTTATCACTTTAGTCCGGACCGAAATATCTCAACTGCTGTTGGATGGATTGCCACGATATGCAGTCAAAATATTCCCATTTTCCAGAAAATAAATCCTTATGGTTTTGATAATACTCTGACTTTTCCTTTTAGCACTTTTTCCTTTTTTTCAGTTTTAATTAGTAAATAGTAAATACCTACAAATCTGTAATCTAACTATTATCATCCTACTGCACTAAATCAAAATGTTGAACATGGTATATTTTACACCTACTAAACGTCAGCATCCATCATCACCGTGCAGCATGTGGCCCATCATGCTGCTTTTATAATTTTGCATTCATCTGATGTGAAAATATCAGAAAAATAAGTTCCTGACTGGTTAAATTCACCTGAGCGCTCCTTCAAGTCATTTAAAAAAAACAAAAAAGAACTGGAAAAGTCTGAGAAAAATTCAGATACACAACTTGACAAGTTTTGTACGCTATACACAAAAACATGGCAGAAGAAAGTAATTATTCAATAAATAGTAGGAAAGGTTTTTTTTCGTGGCTTTCATCACTTGCGTAGTGTTCGAACCAAAACCTTTTTTTTGGTCAAAGAATAAAAGAATAAAACCTTTAACACCGAACATGATATAAACTTGTTGGATTATTATGCATTAAAGTAAACACGACACACTAAAATGCAAGACGGACGAGGTTTTTTAAAAAAAAAAAAGTTGGTAAGATGAATAAAGTTCAAATGCAGGAATGTTAGACCACTACAAAGAACCAAAGGTGATTGAAAACATGAAGAAAAATCACTGGCATTTCTTTTACTTGGGGCAAAATGTTTTCCATGATGCACTCCATAATGGGAAATAAAAGGATCAGTGTTTTCCTTTTTTGGAACTTCACCCATACTAAGGGGTCAAAGGTCGTGATACCTCTTCTTTTTCTCATGTTCTCACACAAGTCACTTTATGCCAAATTGCTGGACTACACCTTGGTATCTGCTGAATTCACACATGCAGATAGTATGTAAGATAAATGGTAAAGAGACATAGACGGCGAGACAAATGCGCATTTACTCTTACTCTTCCAGCTTGTCTAGTTGCCGGGGCGACCGGCCGGCCTGGCTCGATGCTCGAGTACGAGGAGAAAAAGAAAGAAAAGGACAGAAAAGAAAGAAAAGCGACCACAATCAATGAGACCCTTTTTGTTTTAGTGGGAACCTCCTTTTACCCCCCGACGACACACACGCACACACAGAAACACACAGGATGACTGAAACGGTGTGTGACTGTGTGCCTTTGTGTCTGACTCCCTCTGCCTCTCTGTGTGTGTGACTGACTTTATTTAAGACAAGGGCCCTTTTGTTTTAAGCCGGAGAATGGCTCCGAGACCGAGGCTGGCCCTGTAATTGGCCTACTTAGGCCCTGCTTAGCATGAGAAAAGCCTTCCTTGGCCCGGCAGTGCCAAGCTAACTCTTGTTTTCAGCCGCTGGACTCGCTGATCAGAATTCAGAATAGGGCCGAAAAACACCGCCCCCTCCAACTCTAAACACTCTCCTCCACCCTCTGCTTTAAATACACTGCACACTAATTACTTAACGAGAAAGCTGGGGGAAAAAATCTACACTTTAACGGAGTGGTGGTGGAGTCCATTTAAAGGAGGAGGGGGAGGGGACGCAGGTTCTTTTTTCACCTCTTTCCTCCTCACTTACTTTTTGTCCCACTT
>VUQI01023462.1:4616-16985 GCA_015106735.1 Paratilapia polleni
ATTTTAATTTACCAAATGGGAAGAAAAAAAAAAAAAAAAAAAAAAAAAGGGCACAGATTTCTGTCAAATGAGTCAAAACAGACTCAGTGTATTTACTGCACCCTGACTGATGGTGCTCACATGTATATCCAACCCACAAAGGCCCGTTTTAAGCCATTAAAGCAATTATTTCTCATAAAATATACATTTCCCCTCATTTTTCCTGGCACCTGGTAGAATGTAACGCACTACTGCTGCTGGAGGGTGGCGGTAATGTTCGGACAAGGTTGTTTTCAAGCCACCATTAAACAAAACCAGAAGCAGCACCACTGGTCTCCTCAGGTGTGGGACCAGTAATGTGCGCTGCTGTACAAACAACACAGCGAACATGCAGCCAAACATTACTACAGCTGTCAAAAAAAGGTCATTTTGGACCTCCTTCAAAAATCATAATGAGGTCTGGAGCCAATTAAAGCTAGCACGCTACAAGTCTACCACAACTCTGCACAGTCACTTCAGAGCGAATACAGTGGGTCTTCTCCGACGAATGATTCAAGCTGTCAATATCAGACTGGCCACAGTATAACCTCACAAGCTTTAGGTTCGCAGAAGAAGAAGTCATGATGTGGAAGCCACAGGAATCATTCAAGGCAACACTACGGCAGAGGGTGCTGGGACACCAGAGTCTACAGCCTCTTTTCCACTAGCACCTACTCGCCTCTACTCAACTCAGCTCGGTTTCAGTCATTTTCCATTACATTTGAGTACCACCTCAATGTGGGTGGGGTCGTTATAGCAAGGCCGCCCGAAAGTCCCGTGACGTTTGGGAAGCCATAGAGCAGTATCAAGCCGAAGAAGAGAGGATACAAACTACACGACGTATGAGGGTAAGCTAACGGTAGTCCCGCGTACAACGTTTTGGTTTTCAAAGTTATCGGTATTAGGTATTAAAATATGTATGCTGTGTGTGTGTTTCAGATGGCTCTCTTGTTGCAAAATGATCGTTGTCGTCGAGTTTTAAAAATGGCGGGTTTGATTCTTGTGAAGGAGTCGCTCTCGTGACTCATCCAGTGATGTCACTCCCTGGCTAATCAGTGGCCTGCAGTCTGCTGACGTCACATTTTCGGCTCGACTCAGCTCGCTTGGAAACCCGGCTGAGTAGGTACTAAAAAAAAAGTACCTGGTATCAGGCACTACCACCTAATGGAAAACCCAAAAACCCGAGTAGAGTCGAGTCGAGTAGAGCAGAGCAGAGCAGGTGCTAGTGGAAAACAGGCTTAAGTTAGGGATGGGAATCAAAAACCGGTTCAAAATAGACCCACTGACCAAAAACCGTACGCCTCAAAAGCTTACCAACACTGCCATGTTTTCCTGACACCATCAAACCACAGACTGCACCATAAAAGATGGATGTAGCCACTGTGACGTCACCATTTGGTGAGTGAAGTCCCGTTTTAAACCTTTGAGCTGAGCATTTTGGCCGCTGTCATCATCTGAAACCATAAAAGATCAGTGGGATGAGTGGTGGATCTGGCTGAGGAACCGAGGAACGCTGCGTGCTCGTACAGTAGAGGGCTGTCAATCACAAGGTAGCATCGTCTTTGACTCTACAGGGAACTATCATTTACAAAACAAACTTCATGTTACATTCAAAAAGACTTGAAACTGAGCATTGAGACAACACACACACCAGGAAACGGTTTACTGAGGGAACGGATCAAGCGAGAAGTAGGGTCATTTTCTCATAGACTTCTATACAGTTTAACTTTTACCGCACCCAGAGGAGTCGCCCTCTGCTGGCCATTTAGAAAAATGCAGATTCAAGGCTTTTCCTAAGTACTCAAACTTTTGTAGGACTATCCCAACCCCCCTCAAAGAAAATTCAAAAAGAGAGATTCAGTAAAGGAGGAAATGTGGTCAGAAGTAAGAATGGTCCTGGTGTCAAATAATGTGATTAATACCTATTTCAAGTCAGTGACCTGGATGCTGGGTGCACCAATATATCAGCCACATCTCTACAAGCATCTCACATATTGGGAGTTGGTTTGTAAGTGAGGCAAACTTTAAAATGAAATCACCATCCCTTGATTACAAAACAACCGCAGGTATCACACTGCTGCAAAGCTAGGCGTGGAGTTCCCAGAAACACACCTGTGGCATCATGTGAAGTGCAGCCGGAAATATTAGCTAGCAGGTGTAAATTCCTACATGACTAACGCTGGAATAAATGCGCCTCAGAGAGAAATGGGGCAGGGCAGAGAAATATGAAGCATCACACTGAACATCCTCCTGATGCCTGCTTCTTTCCAACTGATCTATAAGTGATAATATCCATCAGACAGCAGCTGGGAAAACCTCACAGGGCAGCCTGCCAGACAGCAAGCGGCCAGCATCCACCACCTCATCCTCCTCCTTTACAGGGCGACCTGTCAGACCTGATCAGCCCAGCTCATCAAGGATGTCAGATTTCAGTATCGCACCTTGTCCAAACCTATTCCCCCAATTTCTCACCTATCTAAGCGGGCCTGTAAGTCTGTGATGAGTGGAGACGCTGAAAAGATGAGATCACACCTGCAGAATATCAAAAGCATCTGAATGGCTGCGCTCACACAAGCAGAAATGTTATGAAAATGAGCAGCGGGATTTGAATATGCTCACAGAGAAATCCACCAACAACATTCTCCTTTTTTTTTTTTTTTTCTTTGTGGCCAAACACGGAGGTGTAGCCGAAAGGCTTCAGGCTGAGTATTTTTAAAGGGTTAAACATGCGAGATTTAAGCGTGGCTGCAACATTTAAAGAGCATCATAAATCAGTTGTTTATAACATTGCCACGGCGGGTTATCTCCTGTCACAGCCTGTCAGAGGTTAATCTGGTTTGATACCGCGTCCCACATCTCCGGCCGGAGCCCGATCAGCTGGCTGGCAGTGATTGATCCCTGCACGGAGCACAGAAATCGATTTTCACGGTGCCTGTTTGGTGGTTTGAGGCTAACAAGCTACCCGGCTAACACACCACAGTGGGATGCACAGCTCCCACACATCGTTATACTGAAGGAAATGTGAAGCCTAAAAAAGGCGAGGCCAATAAATAATGGGATGAATGTGATGGGAAATGCCAGATTATGAGTTTGTTATTTAATTTTTAAAAAATGCCTTGGCAGCGGGCTGTTTGTGCGTTAGCCGAGGCTAGCTGACAGAACGGCTGCACCGCATCGGCAGCGCTAGCATCAGTTAGCCTAGCACCACTTCGCTCCCCCATTTAAAAAATAAAGAAACCCACAAAAACTACTCCTTCTTCTCTTCCGCGCTTGTGGCAGCCTACCTGGACATAGTTGCTCTCGCAGTACTCCGCGACTCTTTCCAAATTGGTGAAGCTATCCAGCAGCGCGCTTCGTCCTGCTGGAATCTCCTCTTCCAGAAGCATTTGTAGCTCCGCCATTTTCACATCTTTAGCGGAGAGGTGTGCGCCGCGCTCTCTGGCGCCGCCTGCGGCCGCCCGCGGTACTGCGGGGCTCTCCAGCGGCGGCGGTGGCGGTGGCTGGGCTTCCCAAAATTAATAAGGTTTTAAACAGAGCTGCATTACAGCAGACTCCACACTGCTAAGTGCTTCAGCGGTTATGTGGCTTGCAAAATACTCTAGCCATAATTTTTAAATTTGTTTTTAATTCAGAAATATTTAAGTCAGTGAATCAAATACTTGTAATAAAAACGGTATTAAATATCCTGGACCTGAACCTTCTTCTTATTATTTTTTATTCCTTTTTAAAGCCTCAGTTACAGCGCAGCTGGCCTGAAGCAGGAGGGAAAATAGGATTTTGCTTTCCTTCTGGTAAGGCTGATAACATTTAATTTGGGCTGCAACAGTCACTCAATTAACTGAATAATGCTCAGGAACTAAGGTGTCACCTTTCCCTGCAGAAAGCTGAGGTTTTACTATTTTCTGGTGTCATATACACTAAACTGTTGATTCAATAAACAAAATAACTGGTACTTTATGAATCATCCTTTTCAGGCTCAATTTAATTCAAATTTATTTGCACGTGTGGGTTGAAAATATTCACTGCTCAAAAACATTAAGGGGGACACTCGATCATCACAGTATAGCACCAAGGCAGTTAAACTTCAGGGATGTCAATCTGTCCTGTTAGGAAGTATAAACTATTGTGAATCAATTACACCTGGTTTGGTGACAACAGGTGCAGTGGAGAGGCAACAAGACAACCCCCAAAAAGGGTTTTGCAGGTGGTGACCACAGACGTTTGCTATCTCCTTATCCCTGCTCACTGACTTTTCTCTAGTTTTGCTTCCTGCCAGTGTCCTTCTCACTGCTGGTAGCATGAGATGGTACCTGCAGCTCAGGTTGCACAGGTAATCCAGCTCCCCCAGGATGGCGCATCCATGCAAGGCTTCCTGTGTCTCCCAGCACAGTGTCAAGAGTGTGGAGGAAATACCAGGCTGTTACAGGAGGGGAGCTGGGCAGGGCTGCAGAAAAGCATCAAGCCAGCAGCAGAACTGGTATCTGCTCCTTTGTGGGAGGAGGAGCACTGCCAGAGCCCTGCAGAATGACCTCCAGCAGGCCACTCGTGTGCATGTCAGAAAGAGACGTCCTTTAGTAGGACCTGTGCTCACAGCCCAGCACCATGCAGCTCGATTGGCATTCAGCAGAGAACAGCAGAACTGGCAGGTCCCCCAGTCCCACCCCATTCTCTTCACAAATCAGAGCAGGTTCATGTGACAGGTGTGAAAGAGCGTGGAGATGTCGTGGTGAACATTATGCTGCCTGCAACATCATGCAGCACGACCCCTTTGGCAGTGGGTCAGTGATGGTCTGGAGGGTCATAAAGACCTCCAAGTAGCCGACAGCACCCTGACTGCTGATAGGTACCAGGATGAAATCCTCTTATGCTGGTGCAGTGTGCCCTGGGTTCCTCGTGGTGCAGGACAAAGCCCGGCTTAATGTGTGGGCAGTTCCTGGATGATGAATGCATTGATGCCACTGACTGGCCCTCACGTTACTCAGACCTGAATGCAACTGAGAACCTCTGGGAGATTGTGTATCGGTGCATCCAATGATGCTAAATAGCACCACAGACAGTCCAGGATCTCACTTAGCCCTTATCCAGGTCTGGGAGGAGGTCCCCCATGACGCCATCCACTGGCTCTTAAGGAGCATGCCCAGGCTGGTCTCATGCTACCAGCAGAAACAAGGACACTAGCAAAAAGTAGAGAAAAATCAGTCAGGAGGCATAAGGAGAGAGCAATGGTCAGTCTGGCCTACAGTCCTCTCTGGTAGATATGGATCTGGTTTGAAAGTGAATGTAATCATGTTTCTCTTGTTTATTTACACACCAAAAACAAAACCTCACTAATTTTGGCAGCTTTTAAAGAGAGATGGCTTAAAATCCTCAACATATTTGTGAAAAAAGATAAAGCAATAGTGTAAAATCTACACGGGCTGATGTGGTTTCTGAAAGGTCCAGGCCTAATCTTGAAACTCGCTATGTTTCACCATTAAATACCAGACTTTTTGAGACATTTTATGACATTAAACTTATGACTTTTTTAAGAATTTGAAGACAATGGGCGGTAGGAGGAGATTTATTGGGGAAGCAGGAACAAGATAAAAGAAATCAAATGACACAAACAGAAAATCTTCCATTTTTAATATACAAGATGTTAAAAAAGGAATGAAACATGTAAATGCAGTGTGGCTCATTTTTACACACAAACAAACCCCGTGACACCGGGAAACTTGACTCAGGTCAGCTGTTGTGAAAATATAGAACGTTTTGGCAGCATAAGTCATTTTTCTTCACATCACAGAGCTTTACTCATCCATCCTTGAAAAAACAGGAGACTCTGAAGAAGTGCAAACTGGACCTGCAGACAGAAAAGCTAACAGTGTGTTTAAGACCTCCGACTGCTGTGCAGCAAAAAGCACCAGAGAGACGACCACATGGCAAACAGTGGTGGAACAAACTGGGTGAAAAAAGAGCCTACAAATTAAAGAGTTTCAGTCCAAACTACCATCATGATGCTGGAAAATTATGATTATCTCTAACAGACAATACTCTGCTGGTAATTTCATTCATCGAGATGTTAAATGTGTTGCTCTTTGCTCTTCTTCTTTTGCTTTAAAGGTTTGTTTTAGGTGCTTCTTCTCCTGACGGTGATCCAGTTTTCGTCCTTCGGCGTGGATACCAGCTCAGAACGGACCTCAGCCACTTGTCCCTTCAGCCGGTGAAGCTTCAGCTGCCGCACCAACGTGCTGAGCAGGACCGTAGCCACGGTGTAGGCGAACCTAACAGAAACCAGACGCAGAACAGAAAGTTAAAAAGCTTGTTTTTACTGCTCCAAAGAGCTTCACATGGTTATGGAAATTCTCCAAAGCGGAGCTAATACAGTCTGCTCTCGGAGTAACACATACTGGATAATCTCTCCTGCTTAGGAGTTGTGTGCTTGCCCGTACCTGAGCTCTGGACACGTCTGATTCCCCGAGAAACCGAGCAGACAGAAGCTCTTCCTGGCCGATTCGTCCTCAAATCGATCTGGGTCAAACCTGAGGGAGGTCAAAGTAATCGCTGAATCAGAAAATGGACACATTAGTACTTCAACTTGGAGGAAAAGCTGTGAGCAGTGTGAGGCTGTCACTCTGTTAACTACTGTTTGTTCAGTGGCTGCTATATGCCCCCTGGTGAAGGCAGGTGATAAATGTGAGATGTTCTTGTGGACTTCACAGGAAACACCCGATTTTGGATTTTGGAGTCTACATGCAAATGTTAGCCGGTCTTTTGTTCACCCTTTTTGTTAAAATTTGCTTAAAAAAAACCCCCCAAATAATACAGTTAAGTCTGATGGGAACGTCATTAGCTTTGCAGGTACTTCATCGTGAAACAAAATGCTCCACAAACTGAATACGTGGTCGATGGTGCTAAAGAGAAGTCAACTGATCAACTAAATTATTTGAGATCATCCTGCAAAACTTTGTCCCACTCCACTGAGTAAATGTTGACTTCCTGGTGGTGGTACAACAAAAGTTTCATAAAATTCATTAGATTTTATCCTCTGGGGACCTGAGATATATCTGTGTACTCTATATAGTCACATGTCAATCAAAAGGCAGCCACAGGGTAAATCATACCCTGCTTTATTGTCTGTTTCTCTCTGAATACGGTCATAATTCACAAAATGAACCTCATGTTGGAATAAATGTCTTTAAACTAATGAATGAGCTCATAAACTCATAGCACAGTGTTTACTGAGGTTACAAATCAAATGAGCTATAGCACCACTTTCCCACTGACTTCAGTACAATCTAAATGTTTTGTAGCTGGAGGAGTCGCCCCCTGGTGGCCATGAGAAAGAACACAGTGTTGGTTACACTTCAGACCCTGAAGCAACGCCTATTTTTGTACACAGTCTGCACCTCAAACTCATGGCAGTGGAGATTTTGTACACCTGAGTCACATTTTCTAGTGTGTTTCTACACTGTGTTCAAACTCAAACATGACAAAACTGTCGTCTTTATGCTGAAAACAAACCAATAAAACTATTTGAGTTCATCCAGCAAAATTTTGCACTAATCCGACAAGTAAACGTTGACCTGATGGTGATGACAATACAGGAAAAGTTTCAAAATCACCAAATTCATGACGGTTTACCCTCTGGGTACCCTGAATATGTGTGTAACTGTACATATTTTATATGTGCTGTGGTGGCTTTTCCATCAATTGCAAACTAAACTAATTTAAACCTTTTTGCTGCTTCTATGTGCTCGAGTCTGGATAGTGTTATTGCTTAATCTTTTTTCTCTTTTTTCCTGTCATATGAACAGTGCCAGATGTTCATATTAAAAGTGCCAAACGTTTCAAATAAATAATCCTCGTGAGCATGCTCACAAAGTACCAGCAGAGAACCTCTCAACATAGACTGTATATAAAAGATGGAGCACTGTGACATCAGCCATTGGTTCTTGAAGTCGCATTATGAAGCCTTGAGCTGAGCATTTTCACTCTGGTCATCTTGGCATTTTGAAACTGGACGTGATAAGCGAAAGGCAGATCTGACTGAGACACAGAGGGACACTAAACACCCATTGGCTAATGACTTTTCAACCACATGGTAAAGCATAAGCTGCTTTATTCTCCTTCTGGATACCAATGCGCAACATACTTTATTTAATGAACCTCATGCTGTCTTAAATAAGATGTGAAACTACGGATTGAGACCATAAAACTCATCACGAAGAGCAAGGGAGCAGTTTTCCCACAGACGTCTACAGAACTGAACATTATTTTGCAACTAGAGGAGTCGTCCTCTGCTGGTCATTAAAAAGAATGCAGGTTTAAAGCTTCTCGTTTCAGACCTGGAAGCTGTGTCCATCTTTTATATAGAGTATGGCTCACAAGTCCTGGGCTGGTTTCTGGAAACTGGCCAATCACACGAATGTGGGCTCTCAGGTAGGGGGCCTTACAGGGACAACAGCTCAAACAGCTTGTTTCAGGCAGAAACTGAACTGAGGGGCCGCACAAAGGGACAGTATACGATAGGTAAGATATGTCTTAACTCTTACCGCTCAACTGTAAGCTACTCTAACGGAGTCCCAGATTATAAATATAGAGCAAAACAGGTCCCCTTTACAGTTTCAAAACCGTGGCCCAATACATTTCTGTTACTTTTTAACCCAGACTTTGGATGTCAGGGTTTGAACGGGCAGCTGTGGACATTTACTGACGAACGTGTCAGAGCTAAAAGGCCAGAAGTATAAAAAGTGAACCTGTATGGGCTGCTCCAGGTTTCATCGTCTTGCAGGACCACCCCCAAGGCGTAGATCACCAGAGTCTGAAACACGACAACAGCAACAGTACTTCACAGTGTTTATATGTAACATTACTGCTACAGCCTGGGACAACTCAAGGTATAACACACTCTAATATGGACTGAAAAAAACTGCTTCATTTAAATACAAACATTCAGAAGTGGTACTTCTTTTTCTTAGACTGTGTAATCTTCTATGATTTCTTGTTTACAACTAACACAACAGATACTGTCTGTTTGTCCAACTGAAATCATCCGTCTGAGAGCCGCAGACAGCGGGAAACCAGATACCTCTTTGGGGATGACGTGCTGATCGACTTTGCCCTCCACTTCCTGAAGCCGAGCCGCGACGGGGGTGAGCTTGGCAGTCCTCACCGTCTCGTTGAGGACCTGCTGGCAGTATCTTTGCAAGGACAGAAATGTGATCAGATCAAGGTTACTGAAAGCGCCGAACGTGAAGGACGACTCAAGAACTGTATCCATCCGCTTAAATATCAAGATGTACTATTGGTGAGACGTCCGAAGATCTCTACCTGAGCTGAGGAATCTTGTCGAGGGAAACCGGATCAGAGCCCAAAACGTCCTCCAGCTCCCGGCACAACTTGTCCTGGACTTCCTCTGAACTGGACAGGAAGTAAAGAGCCCAGATACACACTGCCAAAACACAACAGTTTGTGTATCCCTTTTTAATCTCAGAGTTAGACTAAAACATTTTGCAGGTTCAAAAAAGGCATGAAAGAGAACTAAAAGTTCATATTAATTTCAATTCATTTCTGAGCTAAAACAATTAGTTGGCTAAATGATATTTGAGTGCTTATCAGAAAAATCTGTGATTAAAAAAACTAATACAACTGTTAGTGGCAGCCCTCAATGGTTTACTAATTATCTGGGAGGCTTTAACTTGTCTGATTTAGACAACTTACAGTTTGCAGCAATGACACATCCAGCCAAAGTGAACACCATGCAGTCCTCCATGATCTGAAACAAACAGCAATACCGATTTCAGCACCTTTTTTTTAACCTCCGTGGAACCACTGAGGGTTTAAAGCGGACGTTCATCAGTATTCACCTGTCGCTCTGTGAGGCTGGACTGCAGCAGAGCGTCCACAAACACCGTCTGCCTCCTCTGGGCTTTCCTTTCCTTCGCCACTGACAGCAGCACGGACTCCATCTCTGACAGAGCTGACCACCGAGGAAGAAAAACAAGACAGCTCCAGAATAATGTGATCACATTTAAGGCTCAAAATCTGACATCCCACCCAGGAGGTTTTGGAGACTTTGTCCTACAGCTGCTGTGGCTGCCCTAAAAAATCTGGAAGATCAAAACTTGGAACTTGATCTCCACCTTTCTGCAATAACATCCAGTCATTAGTGCATTGCAGGAAATTATTATCACACCTGGAGAGCCTCCTTCTGATGACTAAGTTAAAATGACTACATTTTTTGTCTGTTATGAAGCCAGCAGCAACTTTCCGAGTCCCAGTTCTGCGTGACAACGAGCGAACAACATAGGGACCTGCATCCAAACTCTCTGCCACACTACAGTCCAATTTGGGGTCACTGGTTCCATGCTGAATGTATGGAAAGAAGACCTGGGAACTGAAATCTCAGCAGAGGATTGGAAATCAGCCTGTGCTGCAACTCACACTGTGAATACACACTTCTAATGTGTGCAACTCCTGCCAAGTTAAGTCTTTAAAATTAATTAGCTGGGTTTCTTTTTATAATAACTTCAGGATATTTAATGAAGCCATGGAAGATTTTACCTTCACACTTTCCGAGTTCCAGGCCCTCAAAGTACATAAGGATAAGCTGACGCTGTTTTTAACTGAACTTCGTACGTACAGCAGATGTCCACGTGAAATGTTCAGGCCCGAAAAACACATTTAAGCTCTGTTATAAACTGCAACTAAATCAATTTTACACCCACTCCAAGTGTCACAATCTAAAACTAAAATCTTGTTGTTTATTTTCTCTAACCGACTTTGAGCATCAGTATCATGGGACACAGTTGATTCACAGTTTGAATAAACTGCACCAGTTTAATGTCTATGATGTACAGGAACAGAAACAAGCACTGGTACTCTGGATGTTTGATCTGTTTTCTGATCATTCACTGGAGAAACTTCAAAAAGTTCGACAGGTGGCTGCTCAGAAAAAAAAAAATAAATAAACAACTTAAAGCATATGAAAGGTCTCCTTTTTACCCACATTTTGACACCAGGCTCATCTTCTAGCCATGATTCCTTCGGTGTCCAAATAATCTTCTAATATATTCATATTTTAACACTGATTTTGAGCTTCCACTGCCTGTTTGAGCATTTTTTTAAACTGTACTCTGAAGGTTTTGTTCTGTCAGTTTCCATCATCAGATTGTGAACAGTGCCGATGATGTGTAATCCTGGTATCAACACTAGTTTCTTTTCTAAATGTCTTCTGTGGTGAAACAGAGATTAACCACAACATCTGTATTTCTACAGTTGAATCTCCAGTCTTTAATAACTGGCTCCAAATTGATCTCTCTGTTCTTCCTGCTCTGTGTAATTTAATTGAAGCGTCCATTAAAATAAAGAAAACCTCAGATTCCCCCTTGTTCTTCACCTCTGAGAAAACCCTGGCATTATAGGGCAATCAAAGTCAACCCCACATGCTATTTTGGCTTCAGGAATAGTTGAAGGCTGGTATGGTTCATCTGTCCTTTAACCCATCTTTCCCTTTGCCATGTAGTGTTCAAATTATGTTCATTCAAATGTTAACATTAATGTTAAAAGGATGTTGTGAGGCTTCCCAGATGCAGCATCTGCTGTCTTAGGCTAAGGTACACATCGTCTGAACCAAACAGCAGGCATTTTCCTGAAGGTCTGCATTTTAATTTTCTCTCTCCTTATGACTAAAAAAATTGTTTGAGGTGGCTTGTGTTATAAAAGTCTTGAGCCACCCCTTATTTCTTTATATTTTGCTTCCAAGGAGACAAACCTTCTTGTCATTTTAAAAGTTCTCTTGAGCAATAGTTGTCCAGGCTTTCTGAAGGTCTTTCAGAGTTTTTATTTGGACATTGGCTGCTTTTTCACTCATTTTCAGTCCAGTCCTTGTACCTGACCATCTTCAGAGAACTTAGCAAAGAACCAATTTTAAATTGTGTCTTTAGGCACTTTGTTACTAGCAGCCTGTCACAAAAACACATCATTTTTTCACATTTCTTTAGTTGAATCTATGAAAAATGCCAAAGATAACACAGTTTGACAAACATAAAATAGTATTTTTGCACCAACAAGGTGATTCCCAAACAGCTGTTAGCTAAAAACTTGGCATACCTCAGCATGGTGTGCAGTGTGTCCTTAAAAAATGTGAGGAAACTGAACAAGTGGAGGAGAAAAGAAGAAGTGTCAGGCCTAAAAAACTATCTACAGCAGATGAACAGAATCTGGAAGTCATGTCTTTAAGAAATAGGAAGAAAAAATCCAGCAAAGACCTGACACAGGACCTGAGAGATGCATCTGGACCTTCAGTTGATCCATCTATTGTTCACTGAAGCCTCATCAGAAATGGTCTCAGTGGAAGGGTGGCTGTCA
>VUQI01023467.1:0-26354 GCA_015106735.1 Paratilapia polleni
AAAAAACAACAAAAAAAAAAAAAAAGAGGGAAAAAAAAAAAAAAAAAAAAAAAAAAAAAAGAAGACAGAACGGGCAGGCAAGTAAATGTCTAGATGATCTGGAAATAAACCCACTCCAAGAAAAATTTAATGTTAATAGATGTAGACAAGAGGTGAACCAAAACATCATTTTAGGCCATCAGAAAAATGTGTATCTATTTATATGTCTCTGTAGTCTGTCCTCAATCCAGCCTCTCCCTTTCCTTCCCTGTCTTCTGCCTATAAACCAACCTTATTACCTTTAAATAAAAAAAACATTTCCCCCTCTTTTCCCCTTTCTTTTTCCTTTCCATTCATTTTTAGTCTCTTGCTCCCTTCTCTGCGGGTAACCTCTGACTCCTCACAGGGTGGGAGCTGCGATGGGCCAAAACGGTGATGTCACTGTTGTTATTTTCAAGACGGGTGAGCTCATTGGCTGAAACCACAGAGGAGCTGGCATCCAAGTGTCAGGGAACAAGCAGCCCGAGGTTGCTAGTGGCCTGACGCCGGCCTTCGTTTGGACTACAGCTGGGGAAAGCATCTGGGATAAGTTGCTGGAGCTCTCAATCTATCTCTCCATCTATCTATCTATCTATAAACAAGTGTAATGAGTATTAATTCATACAAATGAATAGGGAGCTCTTAAGAAAGAATAGCCGTTATTGAGAGGTTGGGACAAAATAGAAAGAGACACCAAGGCTGCAACAGACAGCAAGACTAAACAGAACTGCTTTTCACATTTTAGAGTCTGCCTCAAAGACCTCGAGGAACAGCTACAGGAGAGAGGAGGCCAGCAGCCACATGCTAGCTGACCATGACACGGAAAGAGTGACACGGCTGTGCAACATGTGCCAGAGGACTGATAAAACACAACCTTCTCCTCATATGATTTCTGCTTGGAGACGGTGCTCTGTTAACTTTTATGTTGAAGGAAAAAAAAATAAACTCTGACACATTTAAAAGCATTTAAAAACATTGATATTGTAGTGTGGTTTACTGAATTTCCTGTTTATACAGAGAACATCAATATCACATCACAATACTTCAAGTTTAGTTAGTGTGAAGTTTGACAGAAAAGCTTTTTTTCACTAAAGGGTAAATGTTAAAGAACTGTACAGAATTTATTGTGATGAAGACTGATAGCAGGCACAACATTTTTCTTTATAATATACAAAATACAGCTATGTGAAAAAGATAGCACACCCTCTGCCAATTCTAAGGTTATACATATCAAGACATAATAAAAAAGTCACCTAGTCCTTAGAGGGACTTAAGAAGGTCCTTAGAAGGATGAAATGCAGAAGCAGTGTGTGGAAAACTAAGTACACCCCATGATTCAATAGCTTGTAGAAGCTAACATGGCGCTGTGTATTGTGACCAAACATCTCCACTTTGGTCTCGTCTGTCCAAAGGACATTGTTCCAGAAGTCTTGTTGTTTGTTGAGATGCAACTTTGCAAACCTAAGTTGAACATGCTAACTGAGACCTGTGAAGTCTGAGATGTAGCTCTTGGGTCTTTTGCAGTTTCTTTGAGCATTGCACAGTCTGACCTTGGGTTGCTGCGATGCCGTGATGTCCACTCCTTGGAAGATTGGATGTTTGAATGTTGAATGTTTTCCTCTTGTGAATAATCTTTCTCACTGTAGAATGATGGACTTCAAATAGTTTGGAAATAACCTTATAACCCATTCCAGACTGATAGGAAGCAACACTTACTTCTTTAAGATCATTGTTGATGTCTTTCCTCCTTGGCATTGTGTTAACACGCACCTGAATGCTCCAGACCAGCAAGCTGCCAAAACTTCTGCTTTTATAGAGGTGCTCATCCTTGCTGATAATCAGTTAATCAAGTGCATTTGATTATCAGCACCTGGCTGCTACTTACCCTCTTCACTCCTCTGGAAGCAGTGAGGGTGTACTTAGTTCTTCACACACTGCTTCTGCATTTTAGCTTAATTTTTGTTAAATAAATGACATGGTGCAATATGTTGTTATTCATCTGGGTTGTTTTTACCTAATCTGAAGACCTGCTATCAGATGATATTTCATTATCAACCTTGAAATTGACTTTAGTGTACTTTCTTTTTCACATGACTGTATATTGCATATTTAAAGCTTTAAATGACTAATTTAACTTTACTTTAGTTTCACGTTCATTTTTGATATAGGAAAAAGATACTCCCGTCTCCCGTCCCGTTGGTATTTTTTACTTATGGCAAAGAAGAGTTCTTTTGTATTTACAATGTAATTTAATGCAAACACCCTAAAATTAATTACACAAGATATAATCAAAAGGTTCTGGTGCATCAGGTCAGGAGCGTCACCAGGAGTGTGCTTGTTGTTTTTTTTTTTTCAACATTACAAGGTTGTACAGCATGAATTCAACACCACCAAGGGTCAAACTGTAAATGATGAGTTCTATTGTAACTTTTAAGGGAGAACATTTGCTGCAAACAAGTTAAACTGTGGTGTGTGCCATTGAAAAGGCAGGACTTTTTTGGCCACACCTGCTCACCACCCACCATACTCATTAGATTTGACTCCTGGTTGTGACTTGGTCCTCTTCCTGAAAGTGAAAATCAAGTTGAAGAGCTGTCAGCCTGACACAGTGGCAGGGATCCAGTGCGCATCAAAAATACACAAGTGCAGGGGACTGTGGCCAGATTGAAATCAGGTGTGGTTTTTGAGAACATCTTGATTGCACCTTGTATATACACATCAGCTTGTAGAATGTATATATATATGTATTCAAACACTGCCTGCCAAGAAAACCCTCAGACACACACATACGCATTATAAACACACTGCTTATCCACAGACATACACATCCTCATACATGTATAGTGCATAGAGATGGCAATAGAGAGCTACAGTCCTGATTTCATGTCCCTTTGCTCCAGGGCTATTTCTGAGGAAACAGTGTTCATTAAAGGCAGCTAAAAAATAAGAAGCAGACCCTGACTAAACATATAAAAAACAAACCACACTACTTCTTACCATTGAGGAAATCTCTGTTCAAAGGCTGCATTTTTAGTTTCTAATGTAAAATATTAAAAAAATGTCAGCGGGATTTTAAGTGAGGTTTTCTTACTTCTAAAATACAACCCACAAGTTCTTTTGCTCCCTAAAGGTGCAAACACAGAAGAGGTGATTTTCTGCTTGCTCTTTATTCAACAGACATATGTGTGTGTGTGTGTGTGTCACAGTGTGTAATAATGGCCCACATCTGTGTGCCACTGAGCCTATCTGTGAATGTGATTGCATGTCTGTATATGTGCGTGAGTTTGTGAGGGTCAGTCTGGGCAGCAGTCCAGACTGCAAAGAAGAAAAAGAGTGAGTTTCACCACAGGAGGTGGGTCCGGGCACGGTGCCAATCAGCCTCGCAGAGACACACACACACATACACAACCACACACACATAGCTCGAGGCTGTGGCCCTGTGCTGTTGATGCCTGCGGGCAGGCCTGACCACTCACTGCCCCCACAGACACACTGAGGAAAACACAGAGAGAGCTGGAGAGAGAAGGATAAAAAACAGAGGGAAGGGCTGGATAGAGCAGAGAGAGGACAAGCTGATAAGGTGGAGACGAAGAGAGACACGGAAAAACAGAGGCTGATAATGACGGAGGAAAACAGAAAGACAAGGAGAATGAGGTGTCGAGCGAAAAAGAAGGTTTTTGGGGAAGGAAAAAAGATGGCAGCAAACAAATGGAAAGAAAGAAAAGGGGAGGTGTGCGTGGGTTATACACTGGTGAGCTTGTTGTGGGAGGTGGAGTGAGGGGTCCAGAGATAGACAGAGGGGAGGAATAGAGGGAAAAGATAGAGAAGGGAATGGAAAAGCAGTGGAAAGAGGAAAGGGGGTGACAGACACAGACAAGTGCTTTAAGCATAGTGGAAAAGGGATAAGATAAAGGAGTGCAGGAAGGAGAAGTGTGCGTGTGTGCTTGAGAGGCAGAGAGGACAAGAGACTGAGAGACAAAGAGAAAAGAGAGGTAGCTAATGCGGTTCACATTAGTGGTTTGATGACATACAAAGTAGTTTTTAATTGAAGTGATAGAGAGATGACAGGAGAGAAAGAGAGAGACAAAGCAGGACATTACAGAAAGATAAAAGGCTGGGAATAGCACAAAAAAAGCAACAATTTTATTAGATGCAAAGGGAAATTTTTACAAACATTTTGTAAAGAGTACAAATATGCACATCACAAGGATGCTTTTAATTTGAAACTATTATCTTTTTTTTTAAAATTATCAATCAATAAAATTTACCAGGCCTGCAGTACTCCTCAGCTTTGAGGCTTATAGTGTCTTTTAGCCCTCTGTTGTTTACTCTGCCTGTTTTCCTTGTTGTTATTTTCAGTTAGCCAGCAGCAACCTTTTTTTTTTTTTTTTAAGCCAAAAAAAGCCCTAAAAATCTATTTTACACTCCTATTCTGCCCCCAACAAAGGTGGTACATGTGCACACCTGCCCAATATCAACAGTGATTGGTGCAAGCCTGTGTGTCAAGATAGTTGATTTAGTTGATTCAACTTTTGTCAAGATGTGGGTTTGAAAAGGTGGTTGCAATAGTAGCAATCATTATAAATGAAACATAACTGCATCCAATCAGCCCCTGAGTGTAGGAGGAGAACGAATGGGAGCAAAAAGGGGAGTAAATATTTTTGCTGTGCTGCCAGATGCATGCCCCCAAATGCCTGATTTTGGTACTCTGTAAATGCTGGATGCATAAAATAAACAAACCAATAAGCTTCCCAAATTACTTTAAAACATACAAGAAACAATCTTGATAATGAAATGAAAAGTACGACAGAAAGTGTGAGTAGGAAAATAGAGTTTTCTTAGCTTTACATTCCTCATAAGCTTGGTCACATTTTTTACACTTTCTTGGGGAATAATGATGGTGCATTTAAAGCTGGGGTAGGCAACATGTCTTCTGTGCCATTGAACTGAAAAAAAAAAAAAAAGCCATAATATTCTTTTAGCACATTGTAATTAAATTGGTCTGAGATCTCATGTGCCTCATGTGCCGTGGCATCGTTTCAATAAGCTTATGCAATGCCACAACATTTATTTCCATCCAGAGCTCCATTACTTTTTCACTAAGATCTTGTTTTGTTTATGAGAGACTTGGACCACTGCATAAAGTCTTCTTCAGCACATCCCAAAGATTCTCAATGGGGTTAAGGTCTGGATTCTGTGGTGGCCAATCCATGTGTCCCTGAACCACTCTTTTACAATTTGAGCCTGTCATCTTGGAATATACCCGTGCCATCAGGGCAGAAAAAAAATCCACTGATGGAAAAACCTGACCCCATTTTTTAGTCATTTTTTTAGTCGGCCTTGTACAGTAGGCATCAGGCATGATGGGTGCATCACTTCATCCGCCTCTCTTCTTAGTCTGATGCACCCATGACTCTGGAACAGGGTAAATCTGGACTCATCAGACCACATGACCATTTTCCATTGCTCTGCGATTAGCCTCACTGATACGTGGTTTTCTTAAGAGTACACAGCTCTTTAGTCCAAGTCCCTTGAGTTCTCTTCACATTGTGTGTGTGGAAATGCTCCGACTTTCACTATAAAACATAGCTGTGTGTTCTACTGATGATTTTTTTATGATTCAATTTCACCAAACATTTAAATGATCCCCGATCACAATCATTCAAGGTTTTTTCCAACCACATTTCTTCCACAAAGATGATGGTTCACCACTATCGTTCCAGGTTTTAATAATCCATTGGACAGTTCTTAACCCAGTTTTAGTAGCTTCAGCACTCTCTTTAGTTGCTTTCTTTGCTTGATGCAGACCAATAATTTGACCTTTCCAAAATGAAGTAACATCTTTTCCACGGCCACAGGACATGTCTTCTGACATGGTTGTTTAAGAAATGAGAAGCTCCTCGCTCCATCAGTTAGGGTTAACTATCCTGTTGCAATCCATCCATTCATTTTCTTCCACTTATCCAATTCAGGGTCACAGGAGGACTGGAGTCTGTCCCAGCTGTCATAGGGCGAGAGGTGGGTTACACCCTGGACAGACAACTATTTACACTTACATTCACACCTACGGCCAATTTAGAACCCTGTTGCCAGCAGAAACATATTAATCACTGCAGTAATTATCCAATGGAAGGCTCATACCTGTTTGTTTAGCTAAATCCAGGTGGTGACTTTTTTTTGACCAGGCAGTGTAATATAATGAGCAGAAAAGTCTGCATAGGAAATTGGATAGGTGGAAAATAACAACAGAACAGGGTTTTAGTCCAGTGTGAAGCCAAAGGTTAAAAGTTTTTTGCTTTATTAGTTTTATTAGACTCTTCATCTGGTGGGAGGGGCTTAGCACACCGAGGGGAGAGCTGCAGGAGGAGGGCTGTCTATTTTTAAACTGTAGCTTTTTTTTGTGTGTGTCTTACCCCACCGCCACTTTCTACATTTTTACTTACATTAGTTTTAACTTCTACACCATCTCACATAATTTCTGCGTGAGTAAGGCTCCGTGTAAATTTCTTTATCAGATGAGAATCCAAGGCTCCTTGGACATCCACATGCTAACTTTTTGTGACCACACAGATCTGCCTTTTTAGCATTTATTGTGACAGGTTGTGAATTGACAGGGAAGCTGGGAGAGAGCAGGGGGAAGGCACGCAGCAAATGGCCCGAGGCAGATTCGAACCCAAGCCTCACCTGCTCACCCCAGTGAGCTAAAACAGCACCTGACCACGCAGACCTGTCTGTGAGACACTATACTACAATGCACCAACTATGCATGCATTCTTCAAGCAGATTTGAATAAAGTATCAAAGGAATGACTACTCATCTGTCTGTGTCCACATAATCCCCACCCTACACTACGCTGGGAATTAGCTTATGTTTTGACAGCACTTTTAATTTTCTTCTTCCCAAAGACTCCATATTAATGTAATGAAAAGCAGTGACACTGGAAAGCAAAAGAGATGTGACAAAGGTATTATCAGCACCAAGTGTCAAGCATTTGCCGTCGCTCTGCTGTTGCTCTCACCCTGCTTTCCTGCGGCGCAGAAAATGGCAGAGAGGGGAGAGAGAGGTTCAGCAAGACAGGCAGGCTGACAGAGAGAGACAGAAAGAAAGCGTGAGACAGAGAGAGAGAGAAAGGATGTCTGTGTTGGTGCCAGAGTGAAGTATAAGGTTTCCTGAGACTTGTTTTCCTGACTTAGCCGTTCTGTAAGCCCTCCATCCACCTCCCCTGTTACACACGCATGCACACACACACACACACACACACACACACACACACACACTGCTCGCTTCTCCTCAAATCACACTACATATCGCAGGAGATAGAGGCTTTTGGAAAAGTGAGCCTAGTTCCCTTGGGCTATTCCCAAAGCAGCGCTCCGGTTACACCACCACGTTCCAGAGCGCAGTTCCTCAGTGTTGGGCTGAGTTTACTTAGGCAGATGCCTCTCTCCTCAAAAACGCTGCACAATCACCCCCAGAGCACTTAATCTCTGTTATTGGAACTCTGCTCCTATCAGTCCCCTTCCATCTAAATATTATTGGAGGCAGAGATAATAAAAAGTTGCAATAAATATGTGAAATAACACAGGGAGTGCACAGCAAGTCCACTTCCTTAGCAGTTTACATTTGAAATGAATGTGTTAATATGAGAGGGGTGCATATATAACCACTGGCTCGGTGGAACAGCTTAAAAAATGCATGTGTAAAAGTTAAGGTCTTGATTCAAAAGCCACAGTTGGCTGTGACTAACAGTAAAACTGGCCAATCAAAGTGTGCTTCAGAGTAAGGATGTGTTTCATCTCTAGGCCATTAAAAGAGCCATCAACTTGGCCTTCACGTTAAATTGTCTGTGCTCCATTTATGGCTGATCTGATTGCTCGCTCTGAAAGATGGCTGAGAGTCAAAAGATGCATCATCTTTACGCAGCACTGACGTAGTTTCCCTGCAAAAGCAACTGACAACTGCAGCAACGCTAAAGATGAAGTCTACTGCTCGGGAAAATAGGATATTATTTTGATTTGTTTTATAGTAAAATATTGCAAAATCATATTGTTTTGTTATATAACATGTGGTACATTGGGTATGTTACATAACGCATAGGAAAAATGTCTAAAAACAGAAACAACATATGTGTAAATAGTAGAGTCTGACCGATTTGTCAGCGGGTCAATATTAGCCATTTGCCGATTTATCGGTATCGGCATTTATAAAAGGCCAATAAATGAACATTTAAAAAGTAAAGAAGAGACACAGCAAACACCCTTCAACCATATTATGAGTGTTGATGTTGCAGAGTTTGTCCACCAGAGGGCGCTCTGCAACTTCCCTGATGGCAACTTGCGTTTGAAATGTCACAAACACAACAGCCACCTGATCTGAGCAGAGTCGGGCAGAGTGTAAACGATTAAATAAATAACTACACCTAACAAATGTAAGAGAAATCTGTTTATGTTTTGCTTGTCCGAAAGAAAAGATATCGGCCGATATACTGGAATACCGGATTTTTGTATTACTAAATATCTGTAATGTTATCTGCCTTAAAAATCCTGTATTAAAAATCATTTTTGCAACTTATTGCATGATATTGCTATACTTACTGTCATACTTCACTGTAAATGAGTGGTTTCAGTTGAAACAAAGCAAATTCTAAGCATTAAATTTCTTAATTCCTAAAGTGCATATCATCACATGACCTCAGCCATAGTTCACACTCTTATGACCAGCATTGAAAAGTGGAGAAAAAAAAAATCTGGTTCAAATTCCAATGCGATCGCTTCAGAGCGCTGACCTCTCAGAGGATCAGTCTGCTCAATACACAACTGTAAACTAATGGTGAGATGCCAGCTAGCAGTTATACACTGTGGGCAAACAGCCTGGCTGGCAAACATGTTGGTGATTAGATTGTTAATGAATTAAATAGGCTGCAATCCTGTGAACAATATGCGAGTGGGGAGTAAACGGCCAGATTCAGAGAAAACAGAAAAAGAGGCTGATAGAGCTGCTGTGGCCATGGATGTTACGATGGCCCCCGCTCACTTGAATGAAATACTTTCCTGACGCATGAGCCAAAAACGTTTTTGGCCCACAGACTTTACTTTAAAAGAATCACACTCACACTTCTAGGCTTGTGAAAAGATGAATTCACAACTCATAAAATAAAGTGTATAAAAACTGACAAAGTTGGAGGTGGATTTTAGAGAAAATGTGTTTTCTGGACATCTAAGGTGTTAGCACCATATCCAGGGTTATGGTAGAACAGTCAAAAAATCTACACCCCTGTTTTTTCTAAACACTTTTCCCTTGACCTCAATTAAAGGTTGATTCAAGGTGTGAAAAGCATTAATGAGGACTGGGGAAAAGAAAAGCCAAACCTGCCTTTACTCTAGGCCACTTACAGGAAGAATAAGACTGCAGATGTTCACAAGATGGATTACTAAAAGCACATCTTGGATTCTTACAATGTTGTTGTATGCAGGATATATAAAACAAAGGAAAACCATTTGGACAAATATCGAGAAGGTTGGAATTGAAGTGGAAAAAATCAGAAAGAAGGTGTTTGTCACAATGAGAATGACTGCTCAAAGTCACCCTCCTGTCCTCGATTATTGACAAGAACACCAAGTATGACTGGATGAAAATAACTCTTAAAATTTATGCAAGAAAGGCATAAAGTCTTAGGCTTTAAATGTTGTGGCCATAATAAATTATGGGACAGCATCAGCCCCTCTGCTTTCATAAGGGAGGGTTCAGTGTGTGCTATGCTACAAGATTGTGACTGACAAGCATTAGCCTGGCTGACAAACATGCTAGTAATTAGATTGTCAGCTGTGGTGCTTCCGATTAGCCCACAGAGCTAAAAGTGTCACAGTGACCCATAGATGAAAGTCACTGTGCCATTTTGGTTTGAACAGGTCTTTATTTTATTTTGTTAAACAAATGTTGTATAATGTCAGACAGAGAGCTCATGTTTCATTATACTGAAAATACCTCAGGGATTACAATGTTATTAGCACTCACAGGAATAATGGTGCATAAATACACTAAAACACAAGGTGTACGATCCTCTGGTTGTGTCTTTGTGCATGCTGAGTTTTAAAAAAATGGCAAAGATGACAGATTTTAGCCTGGAAACATTTGTATTATTTTCCGTCAAGGTGATAAATGTCTGTCAGTCGCAAAGAGGGCTACCTGAAATTTTGAAGAAGCTAATCACAGCTCCACAACACTGGTGGTGATACCCACTGAAAAGAAGAATGATGTCAGTGCTACAGCTCCAAAGCATCAGTGACTAGCTTTTAGTTCTATTGAGGCCTCAGTCACACAGGCCCAGAGACTGGTTAGTGACCATCTGGCAACCACAGGTCACAAGGAAAAAATGTGTATTCCCAGACCGGTTGCTGGAAGCTGCTGGTTGATGCTGAGTGAAACTGGTTGCAAAGAGGGTTCTGCACCAAAAACCTCCTTGTGATTGCTTTGGTCACTAGCAGATTACCGCGGTCACCCGTAGTTTGTATCAAAGATGCAGACTTGTCTGCAAACACTCGCCACTTTACTCTCAAGGCTGTAGTAAAACTTTGAAAAATGCGCCACTAACTGGAGACGGAGAACATTTGCCTTCAAAGTAAAAGCTGTGCCTTACTGCTGCAACCAATACATTTCAAAAGGCACAGCTTTTACTTTGAAGAAGAATAGTCTCCTTTTCCAGTTTGCATCACACTTTCACTACTGCGTGGCGAGTAGTTGGCGAGTGTTTGCAGCCAGTCTGCCATACAAACTACGGATGACTGTGGCAACCTGCTAGGAACCAAAGTAATCGCAAGGAGGTTTCTCAGTGCAGCACCGATACCTCTTTGCAGCCAATTTCATGCTAGTGACTGCCAGCAACTTCCAGAAACCACTTGCCAACTGGTTGCTGAATATACACTTTTTTTCCTAGCAACCTGTGTTGCCAGGGGGATCACTGACCGGTCTATCGGCCTGCATGACTGGGGCTTTAGCAATCAGTTTCACAGCAATGTGCTCGTGACCGGTTGGGGAATACACATTTCCCCTCGCGACTGGTAGTTGCCAGATGGTTGCTAACTGGTCTCTAGGCCTATGTGACTGAGGCCTAAATCTGTTACAGACCTTGTTGCGGGTTAAGTAATCGAAAAGATACTACAAGTATCAGCTGGCAATGCATTAAAGTAGATGTACAGCAGGCTACAAATGATCTGGGCAATATAACCAACATGCGCTAGCTAAGTCGAAGGGGGCGTTTATTTTTATTAATGCAATTATTACTCTAAAGAGTTACTTTTCCCAATAGGCACACTGTAATGTAACAGATTGCTTCTCAATATCAGTAATCTTGTAGTGTAACAAGTTAGTTATAAGATTAACATTGGCTGGCACTGCTAACCATTATACTTGCACAGAAATGCTTTGGATAATTAGTTTCAGTCTTTGCTATCTGTGGTTTATGTGATATGTTCCACACGACATGCAGTAGGTAGCGGGAGGCAGACACACATCACTGTGCAGTAGTCCGCATTAGGAATGCAGAAGCCACAAGTACAAGTTGGTTTTCCTTCTCTCTTGTCTCCCCCTTTCTCCCCCTGAGCCAAACCACACTTTCTGATACCTCAGCCTCTGTCCAAATGATTCATTCAACCATCCACCCACTAAAGAAACACTGAAACAAAGAGCGAATGCAACATAAAACAGCCTATACTTTTCCGACCACATGCTTTTGCACACACTGACTAGCAAACACACACACGCACGCAGTAAGTTTCATGCACCCACTTGCATACCCGCAATACAGAAAAAGACACATATTTACTCGTCCAGATACAGATCAAATGCACATATATCAAATTACACAGTCTTGTTCACCATATTCCACATCATTCCATCTCCATCCACACAGACACATGCGCCATCTTTTCCTGCAATAAAGCCCAAAGACAACACCGATCCTGCCGCCACAGGTCCTGACCCATTTCCAGCCCCGACCTGAGGTGACATCATTCCTCTGTTCCCCACTCTGCACCCATCTTGCTCTAATAAAGGGCTGCGTTCCAACAAAAATCATCCAGCCTTGTCCTTAATGACAGGGTAGAACTAAGTGATGCCAGGGGGCAGGAGAACTGGAGGTACTTTGGGCTGGGATGGTGCCCGTCGAGGATTCCTCCCTGAAACATGTGGTTTGTTTCTCTCTCTGAATGGAGCTCAGACGGAGGCATGGATGGATGAAGAGAGCAGGGAGCAGGGAAACGGGAGACCACAAAGTAAGCTCATAGCCCAAAGGGAGAGATCATTTGTAGCTCAGGTGGGATATGATTCTGCTTTCATGTCAGAGTGGCTTTCTTCTGTGGAAGTATACCCTTTGGACAGAATATGAGGATGAGGTTTACGCATGCAATTCAATCGTTTTTGCAAATTTCCTACTGACATCAGGACATATGGGTGCTATTTAATCCTGTGGTTGGGTTTAGGGTTATGCACATGACATGACCATGGTTTATTTTTGACCCTCCGTTGCACGTACAGGCGAACAAATGAAGGAAATAATGAAGTTCTTCAGCAGTTGTGGAAAGTAAATCCTTTCCAAGGCTTTAAAGTGATTTGAAAGGATACAATAATAGGATTTCCACAGTCTTGAATTAAAATTTATGAACCTGTCCTTGGTGGCTTGAATATTGGGAAAACATAACATGGAGAGTTTTTCTAACAGTCTCAAGACTTCTAATAGCAAGTCCTAATGGATGCTGTGTAATATGTAAATGCAATGATTTTATTTATAACATAACATAGAAAGCATATCAAATGTTTGAACTGAAACATTTTACTATTTCATGAGAAATATCAGCTCATTTTGAATTTGATGGCACCAACAGGTCTCAAAAAAGTTGGGATGGGGGCAACAAAAGGCTGGAAAAGCAAGTGGTACTAAAAAATAAACAGCTGGAGGAACATTAGGTTAAACTAATTAGGTTAAATGACAACAGGTCAGTAACATGCATAAAAAGAACATCTTACAGAGGCATCTTACAGAGGTAGAGTTTCTCAGAAGTAAAGATGAGCAGAGGTTCACCAATTTGCAAAAAACTGTCTACAAATTGTGGAACAATTTCAGAATAATGTTCTTCAATGTAAAATCGCGAAGATTAAATATCTCATCATCTACAGTACATAATATCATCAAAAGATTCAGAGAATCTGGAGAAATCTCTGTGCGCAAGTGACAAGGCCGAAAATCCAGAATCAATCCAGTGTCCTCAGGTGGCACTGCATTAAAAACAGGTGTGATTCTGTCATGGACTCAGGAATACTTCCAGAAATCAATGTCTGTGAACACAGTTTGCCTTGTCATCCGCAAATGCACCATGCAAAGAAGAAGCCATATGTGAACATGATCCAGAAACTCTGGGCCAAATCTCATTTAAAATTAACTGAGGCAAAGTGGACAACTGTTCTGTGGTCAAGCGAATCGAAATTTGGAATTCTTTTCAGAAAACATGGATGCAGCGTCCTGTGGACTAAAGAGGTAAGGGACCATCTGGCTTGTAATCAGTTCAGAAGCCTGCATCTCTGATGGTATGGTTGTGCATCAGTGTCTATGGAACTGGCAGCTTGCACATCTGGAAAGACACAATCAGTGCTGAAAGGTATATACAGGTTTTAGAGCAACATATGCTCCCATCCAGACAACATCTTTTTTCAGGGAAGGCCTTACATATTTCAGCAAGACAATGCTGAACCGCACACTGCAGCTATTATAATAGCATGGCCTCGTTGTAGAAGAGTTCGGGTACTGAGCTGGCCTGCCAGACCTTTCACTAACTGAAAACATTTGGCATATCTTGAAACTCCAAATACAACAAAGAAGACCCAGGACTGTTGAGTAGCTAGAATCCTATATCAGACAAAAATTGGACAACATTCCTCTCCCAAAAGTCCAGCAACTGATCTCAGTTCCCAGACATTTACAGATTGTTGTTAAAAGAATAGGGGATGCTACACAGTGGTAAACATGGCCCTGTCCTAGCTTTTTTGAGATGTGTTGCTGCCATGAAATTCAAAATGACCTTACTTTTTTCTTAAAAAATTTCTCAGTTTAAACATTTGTTTTCTCTGTTCTATTGTGAATAAAATATGGGTTTAAGAAATTTGCAACTCATTGCATTCTGTTTTTATTTACATTTTACAAAGCATTCCATTTCTTTCTTTTTGGAATTGGGGCTGTAAACTCAGTCACAAGTCTCCACATATTAGAGACAATGTTCAAGTGAAGTCAAGAAGAATTTAAGTGAAGTCCAAAATAAGACTCAAGTCATTTAAAGCATGTACATGTTATGAATCACTTCTTCCAGTCTCAGATTCTTATGAACCGTATCAAGTCACAGATAATTACAGCCAAGACTTGTAATAGCAAGCCTTAAACTGTCATGTCTTTGAGAATAAACCTCATTCAAGTCAGGAATTATATGGAACAAGTTCAAGTCAATCCCAAAGTTATCCGAGAAGAGTCCGAGCCAAGCGTCAAGTCTAGTAATATTCTGTCTGACTTCAAATCGAGCTGCAACTCTTGCAATAGAAACACTCAAGTCAAGTTTGAAGTTCTTTCAAATCCTAACAGACATGTTCAAATCAAGTCACATGCAATTCAAAGCAGGCTCGAATCAAGTCTCATGTCATATTCCATGTTTCCACAAGAATCTGTTCCATGCCTTTCCACTGAAAAAAAAGGCCGGTGCCACACCACTGACATCAGCGGCTGCGGGAGGGGCTGCCACAAGAAAACAACAATTCACAGATGTAGCCCACAGATTCTCTCCATCACGATTTTCTTTTCACACCAACAACACCAAGTCACATTAGGGATTGATATGTAACAATCAGTTTTCCAAACCTGCCAAAATGCAGGGTCACTGGAAGAGACGTGTTAACGCACTACAAAGTCTCCGGTCTTTGGGTTTTAAGGGCAACAGAAGGACTCACCAACTGGTATGGCCTTATTTTTGTGACTTCAGTCTGACTCCTCAAATGGACTTAAAGGGCTAAACATCTCCAACCGCGGATGTAAAACATAAAGTCACTGTTTATTTTTAGTCGTGAAGTGAAAAAATAATTTTAAAAAAGGGAGGTGTCGCCAATAATTGCACGTTGCCAAATGGCAAAATTTGCAACAATGACATGAACTTATTTTCTGGCGTGCAAGAATCACAGCTGGACACAAAATATGACACACTCACTGGATAATTTTCATTTTTATTGGAATGTCACAGAGGAGCTAAAAATCAAAACCACAGTTGTTCCAAAATACAAGACTGAGTGATTCCTTAGAGATTTTCTTTTTAAGAGGCTTGCAGATTTTTTTTGACTACACAAGGAAGGCAAATGCATTTAACAGATACAGTAGATCCTCTGCCTGGACAGAAATACAGATTACCAGCCTTTCTAATCATCAGGATGATCGGGGTTGCGTCAGAGCGATCCTGGTCTTTGTTTGATATTAGCCACATGTGAGCCTGCCTGCTTGGTGCCGGGCTGTAAACCTGTCATTATTCTGGGTCAGCTCCGTAAGGATCTCCTTAAGGGCCACCACATACGCACAAGGACAGAAACGCACACTGCAGAAGGATTCTTCCTCCTCCGTCTCCATAGGGAATGGGCCAAAACCAGACGGCCTGTGTTCCGTCAAGGCGTCCAAAATTCCATGACTTTCCCAGAATTCATGGACGGAGCCAAGTCATATATTCTGTTGTCATCCACAAGGCCCTAATGAAAACCCACGGGGAACACAGAGGCAGATCTCGTCTGCTCACCCACACGCCATTTACACTAAAACGAAAATGCACTCCAAATATGACTCACCACACACCGCTGTGGTTACTTAATATCTATTAAAACAATTTAATTTGCTTTAATACAGCGACTTGTATGCATAGAAGTTTGACTTTTTGAATTAATTAGCATTGTGTGTAGACCACTAATAATAAGATACAGCTCCTGAAGCTGAATAAAAAAATAACAGGTTATTGTGAATGTTTTCAACACTGAGTCATTCAGTCCTGTTGCACGCCATCTCCAACTAAAACAAGAATCGGTATGTCATATTAGATCATAATATTACACATTTTTAATCGAGCTTTATTGCATTACGTGCTCTGTGAAACGGCACACCTTCTGTATTGTTCACAATATAATTCTTAAATGCCGTCTCGGGGATAAGGTGTTTATTTTGATATAGTCCCTCAGACAGAGGGGGAGTAAAGTGGCGTGCCAGGAAATATGAATGAAAACTGGCCCACCGAGCACAAAAAAAGTTGTTTCAAAAGAGCTTTCCATGTTTTTTTTATTTTTTAAATGTAAGCGATGGCTTTGATAGGCTGCAGACTTATTTTCACAAATGAATGTGTCAAATATTGAGGTGCCTTATAAATCACTCTCCCTCTTCTCTTTTCCTAGCCTTTCTGAGAGGCTTGGAAGAACAGCATGATTGCTTACAGCTCTGGCCCTCTTTGTCAGTAGCCTTGCCCAAGTCAACAGTGGCCCCGCTGCTTTAGTGCATAAGAAATTTTGAAGATTATATTGGGACTATAAGACGGAAACCTGCTATATACCCCGCCTCACACGAGCTCAGACTGTGATGCTGTAATGGTGTGTGTTTAGGATGGGTGACAGTAACATTTCAATCGGTGTGTGCGTGCGTGCGGTTTTCTGTTAATCAGACAGTTTGACTGACTTAAATGTAATTGTGGTTTTCAACATTTTGCTTCCACAGAAATAAATGGAACATGGGACTACAAAAGAGGAAAAGATGGCCCACATGATGAGGTCTGTCCATAACAAAGATTTTCCTCTCCTCTGAAAAGAGATGTTATAAAAGAAATTAACTTCTTTTTTCCAACCTTAAACTATAATTAATTGCTCAAACATTTCCTCCACAGATCCATATGTGAACTGGAGCCAAGCGACTGGCTTTTGGCACTCACATTTGAGAATTTCCTACTTACCTCATTCAGAGGTGTTGCTTAATCACATTCACTGGCTGCTTGAAGAACCGCGACGAAAGAAGACCCAAATGTGTTAAACTATGAGGATTACTAAGTTCAACTGGTGTTTCTTTAACCCCCCCTGAGACCCACATTAGGACTGTTCCGACTTTGCATACTTTTGTGTTTTCAAATTTTTACAGTTTTACACATCCCACAACAAGCAAAACATCAGCTACGTGTATTTGCCAGGACTTGCGTACACCTCTTCAACTGATCATTTACACAGCTATCTAATCAGCCAATCACATGGCAGCAACTCAATGTATTTAGTCATGTAGACATGATCAAGATGACCTGCTGAAGTTCAAACTGAGCATCAGATTGAGGAAGAAAGGTGATTTAAGTGACTTTGAACGTGGCATGGTTGTTGGTGCCAGACAGGCTGGTCTGAGTATTTCAGAAACTGCTGATCTGCTGGGATTTTCCCACACAACCATCTCTAGGGTTTACAGAGAATGGTCTGAAAAAGAGAAAATATCCAGTGAGCAGCAGTTCTCTGGGTGAAAATATCTCGTTGATGTCAGAGGTCAGAGGAGAATGGTCAGACTGCTTCAAGCTGATAGGAAGGCTGATAGGAAGCCTATCAAGACCAAGCCAAGAATGGAAAAATAGGATCCTAATACTCAGTATACCTGAGTGTGATGCAAGAATTTTGTCACTAGCAACTGAGATATCCAAATGTCAGTTTTAGGCTACTATATTAGTAGCTTAAGATAACATATCATGTGGTATAAAAGTGGAATGAGAATAATTCAGAATACTGTAAGATTAAGTTTGCAAATTCCTTAGTGATCCTAAATTGGATACACAGTTAAGAAAATGGATGGATAGATATTATAAATCAGACGTGAAAACACTGTCTTAAAACACAGGATTACGAGGATTCATCCTCTAGTGAGCATTAATAATTACACAAAATCTCATACAACTAGTCTGAACTAAACAAGTGCACCCTTCAAAAATCACCCTTTGAGCCATGTTTCTTAGGATCATTTCACATAAAATCAGTCAAATCTGAAAGAAGTTCCCACCTGAGCCGTAGAAAATGATTTTCACACGGAAGGAATCGCAGCTAGGAAATGAGCCTGCTATCAAAACATTGGTAATGAGACCTTTCATATGCTATAACTTGTTTTGACCAGCCACCTATCCCATATGGTGATATGACCTTTGAAGGATTCCCCAAAATGCACTTTCTTCAGTGAATTATCAGAAAACAGATAAAACATCCAGGATACCAGTGCTTGTTTCTGTTACTCTATGTCATGTTAAATTTGTGCAGTTTTGCCTGTGAAGCTATCCATCCACTCAATTTCTGACGCTTATCTGGATCCAGGTTGCAGGGGCAGCAGCCTAAGCAGACATCCCTCTCCCCACCCACCTCGTCTAGCTCTTCCGGAGGGACACCAACGTGGTTCCAAGCCAGCTGAGATATGTAATCTAGTGGTTTTGACCAAGGGCCTCCTCCCGGTATGTATGATGGTAAAATCATGCATGGCTTCATTAAATATGCAAAAGTTACTGTACAAAAAAGAAAATCAGCTGATTCTAAGGAGGTCAAGGCTGAAACATGTCATTTTGATAACAAAAAAAAAAAAGTGTAAAGTGCCATTTAAGTCGAAAACAAGAATTGTGCTAATGACTACTCTGAATGATGTGAAAATTACTGTGTTGCAAATGTGACTCTTACTAATTACTACATGAATGTTTGTAATGAGTTTGACTAATAACAGACTGTAAGTGGCAAAAACCACAGAATGTGTTTTCACACGTGCATTGCTGGGTGGCCAAACGGCCATTTATAACCAGTTCCTGTAAGATTACAGCAGCAAACAAGAAGCACAAAACAGACAAAGCATCTTTGCATCATCTGTCCTTTACTATTGGCTCTCTGTGCACAGCCCCTCTAACTAAGAACTGACACACCGCAGCAATGAACTGCAATGCCTTCACGACTGGGCAATGGAGATGCAACCTAAAACAAACCATAATTATCTATTTGTGGTCCTGCTTGGGGGAAAAAAAGAACAAAATACAAAAGCACACACACGATGTTTGGAGTTCCAGTAAGTTCCACAACCACAGTTTAGTCTCGGGGGCATTCTGGGTTCCTCTTAGCTGAACTTCTTCGCTTTCTTTCCTGAATGATGCATGCACACACACTGCTGCACACAGTCAGAGTAACACTAGCTCACAGACCGTGTTGTCTATGGGGCAGTTTGCCTTGCCGGCCTGCTGTGAGCCGGGCCTGTGTCTTTTTTCCTAGACATTGCTTCAGACTTACTATCTGTTTCCACAGCCGTGCGCCTGCTGACCCAAGAATGTGGACAGCACTTGGGTACATTGTTTTACAAGGCTAAGCAGTGTATTTGAGATGTGAAATGTAGACTCTGCTTATTTTGTGAGAGAAACCCCAACTGTGAGTGTATGTTTACACTAGTGTGTGATAATCTGGGAGATTCTTGTTCTTTCACTTTTGGCGACACCTTTGGTGAAATGTAGTAATTGCTAAGGTGATCTGATCCAAAGTGCCTCATTTCTGTTCTGCATCAGGTTTGGAGGGATTCACTTTTGGGCAATAAAGGGGAACTCCATGGATCTTAACTCAGTTCGAGTCTTATTAAGACTGCATAAAAGATGGACATAGCAACTGTGATGTCGCTTTAACTTTGAGGACTACCATTCTGAAGCCTTGAATTTAGCATTATGGCATTATAGCCATCACCATCTTTTTGTTAGAGCAAGAACTGACTGTATTTGGAAGCGAGGGTGGAGCGCTACAGCTAGCGTGGTTACCAAGGTGTATCTATAAATCGTGTGGATGCATCTCACAGCTGCACCTGCTAATTGTTGCAGGTAACTTTCTATAAAATAACACCAGAACTGACTCAGCAAAACTGGATCACAGATTTCTATAACAGTCCAATACAATAGTACAATAACCACACAATAACCCATATTATTTGTGAGATAGTTCCATTCAAAATGCTTCAAAAGCCAGTTCACTGACTTGAATTAGCTTATGTTACATCCAGCAGAGAGCTAGCAAAAATGAACGCAGTATGAATGTTCCATAAACTCAAGCTCCTAAAATGTTTATTTCTACAGTAGTTTGGGGCATTTCAACATGGACGTCTATAGAGAACCACTCACTTTTGGAGGCAGCCTCAAGTGACCATATAAGGTAACTGCATTTCTTTTGTAGCCGAACCTCATGTTTCGGACCCTGAATTTGCAGCTTGGGTGAACTACTGCATATATGAGACAAAGGTTCGCTTGAGAGGCTGCTCATAAAATGCCTCAAGTGATGTGGCTGCAGCTGGAGAAGGCATTTTTGCGAATATATCAAATCTCTGCAGCCTGCTCCTCATCCCTGCTTGAGACCTGAAGCTACATTAGCAACACCAAAGACACACCAAATGAACTGAACTGGTAAACTGGACTGATTTACATTGTGGGTAATGTGTTTGCACAGAATAAAAAACAGATCTCTCATCTGCTTGATCGATATTGATAGCTTTTCTTTAAACAATCGACTGGGAGTACAACAGAAGGAGCGCAAACGTTGGTGTAATTTTAATTGAACGGGCCTTAAATGATTGAAGTTGATATAGCCCAGCCTAAATCTAATTCTATTGAAGCTGTACAGTAGCACTTTAACTCAGTGTTTGCTCACAAACATTAGCCCATAGTTTGTAAAAATACAGTTAAAGGCTATTCAAAAGGGATCCATGGCACAGTTTCACTTGTCTGTGTCTGCACATAAAGTATAATGGATTGTTTGGTCTCTTTTTCAATCTAGTGATTAATTGTTTCAGCTCTGTTCTAATTTCTCATGTTAGCAGCTGGACCATGATTTGTAGCAAACGTTTATTTTTATTTAGTGGACAGGTGCACAATGCTACAGCCACACTAAGGAAAACAGTGGTTGGAGACCGTGGCACAACCAAAATGATTGTGACTGTGCACCAAATTTGCGATTTCATTACCTTTGAAATGGTTGCTTTGAAGACTGGGACCAGGTCTGCAACCATTGCAGTCAGCTGCCGTCTTCAAAGCAACTCTGGTGCGTCAACACGGCAATAAGATGGAGTCAGTCTGAGACTGAATGGGGTCAATTGCGTACAATCTGTTTGTGATAATACGGCAATTAACTGTGATACATCAGCAAAAATTGCAAATCTGTTGCTGTCTACATACACAGACATTCACATTAAGCAGAAATTTAAAACCTCATAGATTTGAAGCAGAAATTCAAAAATTCCTCCACAAACAAGTGATGTAGTTGCTGCAGGACAGCTACTAACTGTAACTGTAAAATGACATAGATACTCGGCTACCTTGTTTTTATATATAACCAGAATACAACTAGTTGGCAACCAGTTGAGTCGAGTCTCCTATTCCAAAGAGACATGTCCCAGATGAGTTGCGCTCATCGGCGCAGACTGATTCAGGTTGATAGCAATGTGTTGGGAATCTTTCTGCGTTTATAAGTTAGGCGGCAATTATTTGCAACCCTGGGCCAATCTGTTTGAGAGTGATTGCAGTTGGTTTGAGTTGGACCACAGTTGGTTGGAGACAGGTTGCCTCCCACCAGGCGACCTGAGCAATCACGTTGTGATCAGCAGTGGTCCAAAGGTTGATGGTGTTGCACGCTCAACCTCTGTGTGACCAACTGGGCGCCGAATGCAACGGGGAACCAAAGATTTTTCCTAGTTGCAAGGAGGTTGCAGTCCTATTCTTATGTGCGGTTTTTTTTTTTTTTTTTACAGATGTATTGCCTAAACTCATAAACAAAAGGAGTAATCCTTAACACTTCCTGAAAGAGAAATGAATGCCACAGTAGCGTCTTCATATGTGTCATCAAAAGCCTCTGAGAGCTCTCTAATGTTCTCGTTTCCGTTTTCCACACTTGACATAGTACGAGCGAGGCGTTTGCGCTGCTCATATTTTATGTGCCGCTCCACCCCTTGCCGAATGCTGCTTCTGCAACCTTGTGACCTGTCTGTCGACCTTTGTTCCCATGGCAGTCAGTTAGAAACCTTGGCCAATTATCTGCTGCTCTTGAACTAAGGCTTAACAAAGTGCTCAGAGCGACCAACGACAAGCCACCACTTTCCTAAAGCTCCTCAATAGCTGCGAGAGATTTGTGTGATGGGTTAATAGTAGGATAGTAAAAGTGCTGCAGAGGCGACATTGTTGAGTTCATGTTGGTTTATAGTGTGCTGTGACCCTGCTGAATGTTTTATAGAGAAGGGTGTCTATCATGGGATAATGGCAGTACGAAGAGGACAGAGTACCATAAAAGCCTGGTACAGATTTTGAGGGCCGCTACAGAAAAGAGACATTAGGAGCAAGTTTGAAATGAAATCTGATTCATGGAAAGGCAAGACTGGAGAGCTGAGGGCCATGCTGCACAACCTGTTACACACTGCCAGGCAAGAAACAGAGATTGAATATCTTTCTATTCTGTGTGTAGGTGACGCGTCCCCTCAAGAATGTGGTTCTCTTCCTCTCGCCGTTCGCTTCAATTTCCCCTCTGGTTGCTTACTTCACTCACACAGCCGAGGAGCTGTCGCTTGAGGAATCTGGAAAACACCAGCGGGGAATGAGAGGAATTTCTGCTTTTCGTTTTTCCTTAACCACCCCCTCACCCCTTTGCTCTCTTTACTTTGGACGCCTCTGCACCGCCGGGCTCTTGAGTTTTCTCTTGTTTCTGAATGCAGCCCAACAATAACAACCTCTCATAAACAATGGGGCTTGTTGATTTGGGGGTTGTGAAGGAGAGTGGCCGTTGCTGGCCTGTGCTGTCAGTTTTGCTGGCAGCGGGCCTCACGAATGGTCCTAAAAGCTCGAAAGTACAGGCTACATTGAGGACTGTGAAAGATTTAAGGGCAACTTTAAATATGCACCATCTCTGAAGGACCATAAACACATGCTTTAGTTCTTTCTTAATCTATCTTTCTTCCAGAAGGACTTTGATGGACCAAACTCTGAAAGGGGATGCTGGTCAGTGTCAGGAAACCACAAAAGTACAGGGGAAAAAAATGGTAGTTTTGGAATTCTCTGCTTTTACAGCATCCGCGGACTCGTAAAGGGAGTCTGGATCACATCGAGTAGGATTTTGAACAAGACAATCATGGAGCTGTGCCCCGTTCTTTCAGCCTATGGGCAAAACATAGCCAGTCACATGTCATTTAAACAGCAACAGTTAAACCCCGCCTGTGTGACAGGGAAATGATAATACAGAGTGATGTGTCCTGGAATAACTCTGTCTCTACTGTTTCCATTTTGGAAGATGATACCGCACGTTGCTGGACATTGTCCCTCATCTGCTGAACCAATTTAACGACTCTCACATCAACTAAATCAAAATAAAATGTCAAAAGGGATTCCTGTGAATGAGATGGGTAAACAAACCACTGTATTTTATTATAATTTCCTACAGGCTGCATACCAGAGCAAAGCTTTTGGAAATACAATGGTTTTTCCAAAATATCTAAGATGCACAAACAAGACATTACTCAGTCCACTGCCTTTAGTAAGAACACACAGGAATGGTGCGCCCTCATGTGGACAACAGAAGACCAGCAGGCAGCTCTAGCTTGAATTTAGGGTAAAAACCACCCAGTCCTTGTTTTGTAACTCTCCTACTGTGTAGCTAGCCCTTCTGCCTCTGAACACAAAATATATTAACAAAAAGATGTGCTTAAGTTCTTAAATCTTTATAGTTTATTTGAGGGGTAAGTTATCACTCAACAGTCATTCACTCAAACACACCAAGCACTCATCAAAAAGACGCTCTCAGCTCAGAGTCTGCATCGGCATCTGTGTCTCGAATCAGTGAAGGGTCACGGTGGTCATCATTTGCTCGCAGTCTTGAATGGATCAGACCATATCTTCACACCTTGAGACAAAAGAATATGCACAGTGTCAATAAGATGCCATTAAAAAAAGTGATTCTTACTATTCTCACTGGTTTCAGTTTAAATACTAGATGAGTAAGGCTCATACAGGCTTACATGCTTTTAAAAATTAATGCATATTTTGGAGAGAACAACACTTAAATGAGTCATATGTTGTTCTTGATATTATAAAACCCACACAGCAGGTGTGGTACTCCAGGTACTCCATAAGTAAAATAAAAATAGTTTGCAGACATGTACTCTGCTGAACCACAACTGCATGTACAAGTACATCTGTGTAGGGCAGACACATGCATGAGAGATCTTTGCATATTAAAACACATAAAGTCCAATACACTCTGACAGACTGCAAAAAACAGGGGAAAAAAAAAAGAAACGTAAAAGCCAAAGCAAACTGCTTTTGCTCACCTCTGGTGCTTTTACTTCTAATGTTTCACTTTATGCAACCTTGACTGGGTTAATGCTGCATAGACCAAAACATCATAATAATGCAACAAAATAAAAGCAGCTCAACTCTGAAATGTGTGCACAGTTAAAGTATTATGTTCATTTCCAGTACCATATTTTATTGTTGGACTAGAGTAGAGTAGCAGTTCAAAATAATCTTTAGCCATCTTATACTTGGCCTTAGTGCAGCCCTCAGTTCATACACTTTCTGAAAGAGGCCACTTTAAGGCTATCATCCTTTTAAGCCAACTTTCTTTTGATTGGTTGCCTCTCGCAAACAGAAGGTTTGAATAGCAGAGGGGAGAACATGCAAACTCCACACAGGAAGGCCCCAGCCACAATTTGAACCCGGAACCTTCTTGCTGTGAGGTGACAGAGCTAACCACTGCACCAATGTGCCATCCTGTTTCAGATCTCATGTCTGCGTTGACGCACCCTCTGACCTCTGTATGACCTCCGTTCCTAATGTGCCCCATATATGGTCACTCCTGTGCTGTTTTATCATTTCACTGCTTTGAGATTCCCCCATGACCATTCAAAGACCAGCTGGTGCCTGTCTTTGTGGGAACCTGGTAAAATGTGCTGAGAACACAGGTCCCCCTTGAACTCTGTCACCACTGTCCCATATAAAATACACACAGACATGGCATGTACAGCTTCACAGCTTCAAGAGTCCCTAAAAATCACCATTTTCCTTGATTTGAGCCTCACTGGTGGATCTAAAATCCATCTGAGCAGATACGGGTCAAATCTGACCTGGAACAGCGTCAGTGTACAAAATTTTGTAGCACATGTACAACAGTATAAAAATTTGAAATCTCTTCATTTTTGTGCATTTTTGGGTCACTTTGGGGAATGTCATCAAATTTCAGGTGAAAAGAAGGACATTAAGGGTGTTTTTAATGCTGTCAAACCGGGTCAAATTTGACCCGAACAGTATGGAAGGGTTAATATAAGCATCCACCACTGTAACAGTGTATATATGGCAGAAAATCTAAATATGTCCTCTCTATTTTGTTTCTTTATTTATATCACAAGCATTTTGCTTAGGATTGTCTCTGGTCTGCTGTTGTAATAGATTCGCATGTTTGTACAATAAGCATATTTTTTACTTATTTAAACCTGGCCCCGGCAGTGTTCTTACCCACGGGCTGCACATCTGATTGGTTGATTCCTGCCCGGTTCACCTTTTGGACTTCTCCTAACAAGGACAGAACAGCAGAGCATTTTCAGTAAATATATGGAAAATCTTGCAGCTAAAATCACCTTCATGCATGTCCACGTCAGTATCAATGGAAGAAACTGGTGCAGTATGTCATGACTATAGCTTTCCATCTTCCTGGCCAGGATTATCTAGGACTATAAACACTGTTCAGTAAGTGCAGTGGCTGACTGATTTAGGCATCTGCTGAAACCACAGCTGATCTCTACTTATAAATTTTCTTTTTCCTTTTTCATCACTCTCTCTTTGTATAGCTGGCACAACTACACATTGGTTTAGAAACAGTGAAAAAGTTAAATGTACTAGCTGGATTTATAAAAGGGTCATTCCATATCAACTGACCCAATATAAGAAAAATTCCCAGCCTACCCATCTCTGATTTCCCAGAAAAAATTTCCAGGGTGATGATACACATCTTAATAGGAAAATTAACAGGAAAAATAGGAAAACTTAAAACTTTTTACCCCAAAAAATTCATTTTGGGAAAGTGAAGCAGAACACCACCATTTTGGATATGTTACTACCAGACAACAAGTCTTTCTAGAAAAGTCAAATTTTAGTTGTTAGATGATTTTTTTTTTTTTTTTGGAATATCACAATAAACTTGCATAAAAATGCTTTTTTTTTTTTTTTTTTTTTTTTTTTTTTTTTAATAATTTTAATTTTTTTTTTTTTTTTTGTTTTTTTTATTTTTATAAG
>VUQI01023469.1:1648-13459 GCA_015106735.1 Paratilapia polleni
GGGGGGGAAAGAGGGGGGGGGGGGGGGGGGGGGGGGGGGGGGGGGGGGGGGGGGGGGGCAGTGCAGGTAGAGAAGAAGCAGATGGCAAGGGCAGTTTTTTCTCAGTATTTGGATTTTAAGTGTGATACAATACGACTGCCTGTGTATCAAAACAGTGATCACATGAGCTAACATACCTGCAAACAGGTGCACAAACACTTTGCTCCGTCTCTTTAACCCCCCTTTTATTGATGCAGCCTGTCTGTGTGCCAGCGTCCAACAGCTGCCTGGCTGCTCTGTGCCGTGATGATGACATTTGTTTCCTAACCCAGTCGGTGAGCTATGGGGACAAGTATTACCCACCCCCAGGTTCAGGAGTAATTCACCTGTCTGTCATTGGTACTAGCCCTCCTCCCTGTCTTGTCACAGCATGTTGTTATACCTCATAATTGGTCTTCTAACTTGCCTCCATTGCCTCAGCTGCGCACCAAAAAGCATTTGCAAGTTGATTGAGTCCACGTAAATGTTTAATTTCTATCTCCCTCATCAGTGCAAATACAAGAACCTGTGTTTTATCTGATATGGAGCAAGTGAGTGTCAAATTAAGCAGTGGTTGTCATGTCGTGTCGCCCATAGGACCTTCCATTCCTAGATAATGATCGCAGCTCTAAAATTGAACCCCCTGTGGAGGTAAAATGTGACAAAAATAATCAGTGTGCTGCAGCTCATTTCCATTATCGCTTCCGATCATGGAGAGAGAGCGAAAGAGGCTCTGTTGAGAGGAAAGCCATGAATGAAAGACAGAAGATAGGTAGGAGAAAGCAGCAGTCCACTGGGATTGGGCCACTCTTTGTTGATGCCAAGTTCAGGAGACTGATGGTGGAATTGAATCTCTACAAAACCGAGGCAAGGAATAATAGGCCCCGGCTGAGAGAATGGAGCTGTACTTTGAGCTTCAACTGGAGAGTGAAATGTACTGCCATCAGCAGAAAAAAAAAAAGGACAGGAGTGGGGACCAATGTCTATCTCCGCAATACCAGTGATTATCTGGAAATTGCCTTGACATTCAGCTATAATTTGCTTTGTAATGACTGGAAATAGCTGGGGATGAGTCCTACCAGATTGCTATGGTATCAAAAATTGCGGCTGTGAAAAACAACGTTTTCACATTTGCAAACAGCAGGGGGAACCTCTTCATCAAACCAGTCCCCTCCCCTTTCCAGTTTCAGTTGAAGCTCTTGTTCTGATCCCTTAGTTTTTTTTTTTTCCCCTCCGTATTATTTTTTCCAGCAAGAACCAATACGTCAGTGTTTACTGTTATAATGTTTAATGTTTGCTCATCTGCTTACCCATAATCCCTCAGCACACATTCCCTCTCCTTCTTGGCCTCTATGTTAGGGCTTTGGCGTCACAGATGGATTAATTCTTCTGAACTTCTCAGGGATGATAGGGAGCTAAAACACACTATGAGCTATGTCTGACTATCATATCCACTACAATGTCTCTTTGGAGTGTTTCTGTGTGTCTGTGTTTTTGTGCGTGCATGCTTTCAAGCTTAGATGAAGCAGAAGCTTTGAGTGGGAATTTAAAACACATTTGAGTAGCAGAAGCAACAGTAACAGACGCATATTGCTTCAGGTTGACTTTTTGACCCCTTCAACCCATTAAGTCAGTGTTCTCCTTCACATGCTGTGACAACCAAAACTAAGTAGAAGCTTGAGTCCACCAACTGTTTATGGTCCTTTAAAGTACTTCCAAACAAATAGTGCATAAACCAAAACTTTTTACAGCCACTCTCTTAAAACCTATGCATTCCAGCTAATTATAATGAAAGCAGTGTTCCTTCTCAGTTAGTCCACGTCTGATAGGTTGTCATGTGGGTTTCTGCTTCCTCTTGAAAGTGTCCCTTTATCAGTGAATCCACACAGATACTGTTCTGAGCCTCTTGCCAGCTTATCTCTGTTAGACTGTTAATTAGTACCAAGTGCAGCAATTACACTCAAATATCCTGAGCAACAAAGACACAAAAGATGCCCCCCCCCCCCAACAACCTACTCCCACCCTCGCGTTACTCTGGCCTTAAAACTAGACCAGCTCCCACAAATGACAGAAAGGAGAGAGGGGTGAGGAGAAGGAAGTGAGGAAGGGAGATTTTTGAGCAACACAAAGACAGGAATCGGATAAGACTCTGCTGTCGTTTTTAATTGGTTTGTCTCTCCTGAGAGGAGCCCCAAATCTGGAAGGTTTTAGATGTTGAGCTTTTTTCCGTATATGTCTGTAAGTTTGTAAGTCTGTGCATATACATGAGGGCAATTATACACACATATAACACCAGAATGGTTAAATAACCAGCTCAAAATTGAAGAGTTGGACATTTTTCATTTGTGTTGTCTTTGTGGTGATAGCTAACCACACTGTGCTTAGTCAGTTTGTCTTAACACTGCTGATAAAACATTTCATTAAAAAAAAAAAAAAAAAAGTTATTGTCTCTCCCCATTCATCTTATGTTTTATGTGTTTATGTTAGATAAATGGAACTTGAACACGGCAGACTCTGTAGTCACATATTAGAATGCTGCATTTAAATAGCTGTGAGTACTCTGTTCAGAGACCAGAGCCCACACATTTTAAAGGAGACATATAATGTTCATTTCCAGCTTAGTAATTTTATTCCTGGACCCTTAAATAGTCCTTATTTATCTTATACATAGCCTTGGTGCAACCTCTAGTTTCATCCACTGTCTAAAACAAGCTTTTTTAGTTCCCTTCCCTTCTGATTGGCTGCCCCTTGTAAACAGAAGGTTTGTACAGCAGGTGGATGCTGCTTCTGTGTTCACAGTTAGAGCTGTGTGTTTGAGATGACCATATTAGGGACATCTAGTCTACTTGACATCATACAGAGTTGAAAAACCTTTGAGAAACTGAACATTTAAAAGAGTCTGAACACTGAGTTTTTGGCTCACAGGGATTACTTGGGCATACGCTAACTTCCTACTTTGGCCATGTGTAATCTGAGCATTCACGTTTTTGTATAAATATACAGTTAGGTCCATACGTTTTTGGACAATGATATATTGCAGATGGGCTACAGCAGCAGAAGACCACACTGGGGGAACAGGAAACTGAGGCTCCAATTCACACGGGCTCATTAAAACTGGACAACAGAAGAATGGATAAACGTGGTCCGGTATAATGAGTCGGGAGTTCTGCTGTGACGTTTGGATGGTAGGATCAGAATTTGGCACGAACAACATGAAAGCATGGATATAGCCTGCCTTATCAATGGTTCAGGCTGCTGGTGGTGTAATGGTGAGGGGGATATTTTCTTGGCACACTTTGAGCCCCTTAGTACCAGCTGAGCATTGTTTTAACACCATGTCTATCCCTTTATGATCACAGTGTACCCATCTTCTGATGGCTGCTTCCAGCAGGATAACGTGTCATCTCACTAAGTTCAGATCATCTCAAACTAGTTTCTTGAACATGACAATGAGTTCACTGGAGTCAAACGGCCTCCACAGTCACCAGATCTCAATCCAATAGAGCACCTTTGGAATGTGGTGGAACGAGAGATTCCCATCATGGTTGTGCAGCCGACAAATCTGCAGCAACTGTGTAATGCTATCATGCCAATATGGAACAAGCACCATTTGTTTCCAACCCTTTGTTGTTCCAGCCCACAAACATTTAATTAATGCAGTTCTGAAGGCAAAAGGGGGTCCAACGCAGTACTTACAAGGCATACCTATGGTGAACCTAATAAAGTCTAGGGTGAGTGCATTATATGTACATCCCAGAAAATTATGAAAAGTATAAAGCTCCCCTTTAAAGATTTCTTGCCATATCAAGTTCCTTTTTGCTCCAGAAACATGTTTATATATAAGAGCAAATGACCAACATAATGCAGTCTGACTCAGCTCTATTAGCCTGTTAGTGTCCAGTTGCTGCAGAGAGCTGGTCTAATGCTGTAATTGTATGCACGGCTTCTAAATATGGACTGATTGTAGTCAGAGATGACCCCCACAACAGGAACACAGAAGGACATGAAGTTACAAGCGGTCCACTGGATCTGTCAGTGTTTGAAAGGCCTCAGGTGTTAGCTTGTTCTCCCCACATGTGCAACTGGCCACTCTGTGAACAGCTGACTAGACAGCAACCAGGAAATTGGCAACCATATGGCAGCACTGGGGATCCAGGTATCTCCCTATAGCATTCATTATGGGCAGCAGAACTCCAAGGGAAAGTTGAAGCACAAATTAGGATGTAGCACATGATCATACAGGTTTGAGAATGTTTGAAAATTAGTTTTAATTCTAGATGGAGTTGGTAATCAGATAGCATCTGTAACAGCAGGGTGTGTGGGGGTACATCAGCTACCGAGACATTTAACAGACAATCATGAACTCATAACTTCATATCATAAGTGCTGTACTACAGTAAACATCTGGCCTCTTATGGCAGCACTCAAAATCTCAGAATTTTAAGAGTGCTATAGTGTCTTTTGCAATTCCACATATACGTTTTTGCCTGTGGGAATTTGTTCTAATTTTATCACTGCTGCTCTGTCTAACATCACCAGTGAAGCTCTCAGTGTTTTGTTTTCCCAGCATGGTTCCCCCCCACAGAGAAGAAATAGGCTGAGGTGTGATGGCAACTGTTAAAGAACTTTGAGTTGAAGAGGGCTGTGGTAAACTTATAGAGGTAATTCAAGGCCACTGCTGTCTGACGGCAATGGTAATGATGTGGTAATGCTTACTGTGGGTGACTGAAGGCTCACAGTCACATCTCATCAGTTTTTTGATTGAGAAGATTTATCGAAGAATTCTTTGAAATACCCTAGACAACAGGAATCATCACCATTATTAATATTTTGTATATATTATTTGTTTTTGCTACAACATTTTTTCAAAGAAGCACCTGGACATCTGACAAGATTTCTGCATCAGCAGTAACAAATATTAAATAAGCTGCTGCTGTCCTGTTACATAAATATTATGGACTCAGCACCAGTAATTGCTGCCTTTCAAAGAATGTATGGAAGATTTAAAAAATGTTTTCAAAACTAAAAGCGTATAATTTCAGTAATACCATTAGACATCATTTCTTTAAAATGTACTTCTCTTTTTCGTTTTTATTCATTTTGTGGTTTTATCACAGCAGATTACACTATTTATCTTGAATTGCAGGGGGCACAGTGGTGATGACAGTGGAGTTTGCATGTTCTCTCTGTGCCTGTGTGGGTTCTCTCCCCGGCACCCCGGTTCCCTCCCACATTCCAAAGACATGCATGTTAGGTTAATTGTTGATTCTAAATTGGCTGTAGGTGTGAATCTGAGCATCAGTGGTTCTCTGTCTCTATGTGTTACCCCTGTGATGGACTGGTGACCTGTCCAGGGTGTACCCTGCCTCTTGCCCGATGACAGCTGGTATAGGCCCCGACGCCACCCTGAACTGGATAAATGGTAAACGGATGGATGGATATTTCATTGCTCCCCACTACAGTTAATACCCCAACCAAGGCAAGAGCTGACACACTGTCTCTCAGCAAAAACTACCAGCCAAAGTTTCATGACACATAGTGGAGAGGTGGATCGTGGGCAAAGAGAGAACCAAATGAATTTTCCAAAATGTAAAATGGGGCATCAGCCATGCTGGAGGATGTGCTCTCCTATTAGTAGTCTTAGTTTTTTTTCTGTTTGTTTTTTGCAGCGTGTCATGGTGGATAATGTTTTGTGCCAAGTGCAGTGGTATAAAATCATTATTTGGACAGAAAGTGAATAGACTAACAAGCACTTGGCAAAGTGAATTTTTAACTGGGACACATAATTGCATTTCCAGTGAATGAACCCTCAGCACAATAAAGTAAAAAGAAGAAAGAAGCAAAACAAAATGCATTCAAAACATAAACTACAGGCTATGTTGCATACATAGCGAAGATGTTTTTCAGTAATGGACCGAAGCCTGTGAGCTAGTTCAGGGAGGCAGCTCGAGCTACACTGTGTCACACATCCTAGCATGCCTCACTCTCCTCACATCCTAATCTAAACACACCCTCGCATTTTTGCAGGCTGCTTAAGATACAGAATTTCCCATCTCTCCCTCTCACGTATCTTCCCCACTGCTGTCCTACTTTTTGAACCCCTCCACCACCCCAGCATCCACCCTTAAGCTTCAGTGGTTTTCTCATCACTACCTTATTTGTATCATATGTGGGGTGAGTGATGAGCTCAATTGCTTTCATAAGCTGAGGACCACCAAGAGCTGACACTACACTGAGAATCTTTTTATGGAGCACATTCTCACTCCCAACTTGTCACATACTGATGACCGGTCAGGGCTGCCTTTTTAATGCACCTCTTTAGTATCAGTTTTGGGAGGCAGCTTGCTGTACAAGGAAGTAATGAAAAAAAAAGTCTACATTCAGAAGGGATAAACCACAGGACTTCTCTTTGGGAGTTTATGACTGTCATTTTTGACTTTCTGTTTACAGTGGATGTTTGGTCAGGTTTAGGAACCAAAACTACTCTGTTAGGTTTTGAAAATAATTGTAGTTTAGGTTAAAATGCAACCTCTCACAATATTAATCACATGTTACAAAGGAAATTTCTCCTGTCTTCTTCATTTCCTTCATTACCAGGGTAAAGTTCTACAAGTTCAGCAGGGGACTACTGTTAAGGTCTTTTGGACTACCCTGCACGTGCAAAAATGAGTGCCAAGTCCTGACCAAGCATCATTATCTGACCACTTAGGAAACCTTTAATGCAAGAGCTATTCTATCAAAGCTACAGCATCCTTATGAACCTTTTAACCCGTGGCTTTAAAAGGAAACTGAAAACTGCACAGCCTTCTTAATTTTGTGAATACTATAAGCACTGCTGCCAATCCCACAAATCCACAAAATAAAAAACAAAACAAAACAGATAATGCAGTTTAATAATGCAAAACCCAGCACTAACAACAACAGTGTGACCTGTTCATTTCCTCTTAGAAATATGTTTGAAAGCAGTAAGCCAATAATTTAATCCATTTCCTCCATCTGCTATGTTGTCTTAATGACTGTAATCATGACTTTTTGTGGATTCTGCAGCTCTACCTGTTTCCACAAAGTTCTCTCTCCATCCTCTTGTCTACAGATTAATTTGCTCTTATGAGAATCAAACCTTATTATACCTGAAGGTCACACCATTATCCCACGCATACAGAATCCAAATTTTCAGTGCTGTAACGGCTAGGGAGAGACAGATGTCAGTACCATCTTTGCTGCTCATGAAACCACAAATGCTGGGAACCAGGCACAGATATCCAAGACAAAGGTAAAACCTCAAAACTTTAAAATGCTCTAGGTTAAAGACTGAAAATTGATGTTCACAGCAGTGGCTGTGAGAGATACCCACTGTATTTCGAAGAATGCTGCAGCTAGGGATGCATGCAAGCAAAGAGAGAGGGTTGTGAGAAAAGGAACAAGAGTGTCACATCCATTTGTAACTCCCGCTGTGATGTCAGGATGCTGGCGGAGGCTCACCAACTGTGCACAGTGACATTGATGGATGCAGGTGAGCACACTGACTTTCTCTCCAAATACTCATCTGTGAAGATCTGTCTGTTTGTTGTTTCTTTATAAGCCCATAGCTGAAGTTGGAGACAGCATAAGATGAGAAATCAGGCAAGTAGGATAAGTGAGGATGATGAAGATAAGAATAAAGGTGAGAGTGGTGCAAGGAATAAAAGTCTTGCAGAGAAATGGTAAAAGGAGAGGAGATGGAGTAGCGTGACAAGTCCTGAGAAAGTCAGACAGATAAAGAGAGTACATTAAAAAGTTGGTGTTTCCTTCTGCCTGGACTTGAACTTTTCCCCTCAATTCTGTTTAAAAATTAAAAGGTTGTAATTAAAAGGTGACAGAGTGGGGTGCCACGGGGGCTCTAGCTTTATTGACTAAGTAGTGACAAAGCATCAGTTGCTACGACTTGCTTCCTGCATCAAATTGGGGCTGGGGGGCTATGGGATCTTGAGGAAAGCGCATCTGGATGTCTAGATGTTTTCATCTGTTTACTTCCCAAAAAGAGCTCCACCAGCCTCCTGGGGAGCACTGACAAATTTGAGGCAAGAGCCCACCATGGCAGATATGTATTTCTGGGCGTTTATGTATTGCTTAATTTGTTTCTGTCCTCCGCGTGGGATTGAACTCTTACTGAGAGATGACTGGCAGACAAGAAGGAAGAAGGAAAAAAAAGACAGTTTTCAGCACTTTACAGTAGCATGCAGTGCAGTGGCAATCCCCCTACCAACACAGGCACTATTCTGCTTTGGATACATGCAAGGAAATCAATCACTGTATTTGGTCCTCTGTATGTTGTCTGAATGCTGAAACTGTCTCTGAAGTGTTCCAGCATTGAATGCACACATGAAAAACAGTATGCAATTATAGTTGTAGCCAGATGCACAAAGCATCTCCCTTGATGGCAGCAACAGAGCCAGATGGCGGTGTGTCATGGGTCTGCATATTTAACCACCCGAAAACAAGAAGCATAATTATTGATACAGTAATAAAGCTCTGGTATTGAAAGATGCACCGTCACCTTTAAAAAAAGCAACTGTACCTTGAAATGCTTTTGGTAAGATGAGAGAAGTGTCTGCTAACCCTTACACATTTCTCCCCATCACAACAAAGTTGTGAAACAGGCTCCAATATTGTATCGAATCCTTGCCTTCATTAATCATACATGCCTTTGAGTAAATTCACAGCTCAACAGATTTAATAAGAAACGTGCTGGTATGCCCAGGCAGTCTATGTGCTTCATATATACCAGTGTAAGAGAGATCATTATGGAAATTCTCAGAGGGAGGTGAACTTTAATAACTGCTCAAAATAAATCAAGAGGCGATATGAAAATTGACAGGCATTTCTTCCCCTGCAGACTTCAGGTAGAGTGAGGAATTGAAACAACACTAAGCGTCAGAACCTCTCAAGTAATATTGCTTCTTGAGAGAGATTCTGATTATGCAGGTTAGAATATTATGTGCCACTGCTTTGGGTAATCATGTAGTGGTGCAGCCGTGCTACTATTGCAATAAATCACAGTTTATGATAATGGCTCAGGAGGAAATCATTGACACCTAGGCATCCGGAACACAATGTGTGATCTTCATGCATATTCAGCACAAACACCTTAGTGTGTTCCACACTTTGCTTGTAAGAGAATTCCAGGGCGACATACGTGATAATGTGAGAAGATGTAAATCTGAGGCAAACGACAAAACACAGATGACCTTTCCCAAGAAATGTGAGATGACCTTAGTGTGGGAATGCAAATGTGAGCAATGACTGATAGTTTCAAAGGGCAGTTTTAGCCGCAGATACAGAGTATGTTAGCCCTACAGGATTTTATTGATACATGTTCCTGTGCATTCCTAGGGTGTCTGTTAACATATATTAAGAAGGGAATGACTCCTTTATGAAATATGCAAAACATACTTTTTTACATCACATATGCTACACTAATGATTCCCAAATACAAAGAAACAGTTGTTTAAATTTTAAATAATGTGATGGACACACATCTGCTTTCAACTGCTGAAGTTTAATTCAAATACATGCAAAGATGTTGCTTTCTATCATCATTCTGTGAGTGGTGCCCCCACGCGGCAACCTCTGGGCCTGAAAATTTAGCCAATGCCATTACCAAAATCTGCAGTTCCTTGAGTGGCCACTTGAGGCTGGCTCCAAAAGCCCATTCCCTGCAGCCAACCGTATGAAATGCCCACTTTTATTTTAGACAATGTTTAGGTATCTATAGATAATTTCTTTTTCCTTTTAAATTATGGATGTGACTTGCTAGTGTTATCTGATGACATGACCAACATAGTGGCAGTTATATTGCTAAACCTGAAATTAGGTGCTTCACAAACAAATGCATTTTATGGCAACATCTGTCCACCCATCCATTTACTTGCGCTTATCGAATTCAGCTTGGGTTGGGCTGGAGCCTGTCACAGCTATCATAGAGCTGGACAGGTCACCAGTCTATTGCAGGGCTAACACATAGAGAAAGACAGCCATTCACACCTATGGTCAATTTAGAATCACCAATTAACCTAGCATGCATGTCTTTGGATAGTGGGAGGAAGTACCCAGAGAGAACCCACACAAGGACAGGGTGAACATGCAAATTCCACACAGAAAGGCCAGGACCTTCTTGTTGTGATATGATGTCACTAACCACCATGTCACTGTGCCGATGTTATTTAAACGTCTGTTTAAATAAAGCTGTAGCACATACAATATACATTTACTGAACTGGTATTTATCACTAACCCGAACATAACAATGATACTGTGAAAAATAAAGAACTGTGTTATTCACCTAATTTATTTGAACTAATTTCATTTTAACTGAGTGTGAAAGTCTCTGCTGCGTCTTGCTGTCATTTATATTTTTGCTAATTCATCTCCTTTCTGTCAGATTTATTTCCTGTGAACCTCTTCACTCACAGATTGAAGCACACAAGACACAGGTAAAGTGAAGATAACATTAATCGAGAGAAGACATCTCGTTATGTTGCTGTAACAGCTTACAACAAGTGCTTAACTTAAGTAAATCTAATAAAATGAGTAACAGAGAGGGGGAGAGAAGAAGAGTGAGACAGCAAGAGAGAGACCAACAAGGAAAATCTTAGCAGAGCTTTTAAGTTGTCATCAAGTCAGTTGACCTTTACAGTACTTGTGGTTAAGTCACAAATAGGCCTGCACAATCTGCAATATATCTACACCGATCAAGCATAACATTATGACAACCTGCCTAATATTGTGTTGGTCCCAATTTTGCTGACCATACACAACAAACTGCAATGCACTGTGTATTCTGACACCTTTCTATCAGAACCAGCATTAACTTCTTCAGCAACTTGAGCTACAGTAGCTCGTCTGTTGGATGGGACCACACGGGCCAGTCTTCGCTCCCCACGTGCATCAATGAGCCTTGGGATCAATACACAAATATTAAAGTGTGCATACTACAAATACTGCTACTCCAATTTATGGCTCTAGATTTAATAAAATGTGATTTTTATCTTATCAATGCTCCGTAAGCTGTTTGTTTATTGATACTCTTTAAATCACTCAGGTTTTGACTGCACTCAGTAATGAGAGCAGTTATTACCAACTACAGTAAAACCTTCTCATTCACTTTACCTGAGTGAAATGACTCCACCGTGATGCCGCCTATTTGCTGCCCACTGTGGAGAACATCTAGCGGAGTTTTTTCACAATAATTTTACCCCATGCTGTGAAAAAACACTGCACCTAACACTTAATCTGATGTATCATACATTCATGTATTTGTGTGCTGAGTGTAGATGCACAGCATGTGGGGGAAAAAAACAAAAAGAATTTCCTTTCTCATCACCTCTTCAGCAGTCTTGTGATCTGTTCAGCGTACATGAAAATGTGATTTATTGGTCAGTACTAGTCACAGCCTACTTGTTGGTGAAGAGGCATGAAATATTTCCAAACTGCTGACGCTTTACTGTTAGTTTCCTTCATACTATGTTGGCTCTCCCTCAATCAACCTGTGCACTGCTGCTGATGTAATAAACATATAAGACAGAATAGAATAGACCGGCCCCATAGATGTTGTCACAAACACTCGATCTAGCTTGAGGAAGTATCAGAAATATATCCAATAATACAATAATTAGATTAGAGCATTTCTAATATTCAATTCAATTCAATTCAATTTTATTTATATAGCGCCAAATCACAACAACAGTCGCCTCAAGGCGCTTTATATTTTAGGGTAAAGACCCTACAATATTAGACAGAAAACCCAAACAGTCAG
>VUQI01023471.1:0-19165 GCA_015106735.1 Paratilapia polleni
GTTTTAATTTTTTTCAAAAGTCTAGTTTTTATTTTTATTTTAGTTTTAGTTATAATAAATATATTATTATAATATATATATTATAATAATATAATATAACTATAATAACTATAATAACCTTGCTTCACACAGAGTGAGAGACAGAAAGAGAGAGAGAGAGGGAGGGAGAAAGAAGAAGGGCGGGAGAGAGGGAGAGAGAGAGAGGGAGGGAGAGAGAGAGAGGGAGGGAGAGAGGGAGAGGGAGAGAGAGAGGGAGGAAGCGAGAGAAGGAGAGGGAGGGAGGGAGGGAGGGTTTCCTTCCAGATGACCTCACCTTAAAAACATGGGCGAGAGACACTGACTCTCTCTCTCTCCAAACACAAACAGCCCCTCTTGCCCTGTTGTCAGGGTAACAGCCCCCTCCCCTCTGGGTGTGGTAGATCCTCAGGCTGCAGACTGCACAGAGAGTGTTAACCCTTTCAGCTCCACCCTGTTTAAATTAACCTTTTTATTTCTTTTCCTTGTATTGATGTTATCATTCAGTTAAATTTATTCATGTCTGAATATTTTTGTATGTTTATTTTCTGCATGAATAAACATTTTAATCTTTTATTTTCATTTTAAATTACGTTCTAATTTCCTGATTTTTATTTATTATACGTACATGTACAAATATTTTACTGCATCTGTCGATATTTAGCATTTATTTCATGTTTATTTATAATTGTTTGCTTTTATTGACCTGCTGTGTTTGTTTGTTTTATGTTTCCTTTGTGTGTCTTCCTTTAATCTGACAAATTATCTGACAGGAAACGATAAACTAACACGACTCTTTCACATTAAAAGTCTGTCCAGGTAAAGGTGCAGTCCGTCTGTTTTCAGGCTCAGGCAGTGAAGGAGTTAAAGGTGTGGACGTTTTCACAGTTGGAAAGTTGGAAGGAAAGTTTTCCTCAGAGGCAGCCAATCAGAGCGAGGCTCACTCACACACACACACACACACACACACAGAGGCAGCAGTCAGGAAGCAGCTCACGGTTTTCCTGCAGCAGCACAATTTGTGGACTTTTTGGAGTTTTTGGATTGACGCTGTCATCATGGTGACCACGGAGACCCACGAGACTCAGGACCTGATGGTCCCCCCTCAGAACCAGGACCAGCAGGACCTGGAGAACCAGCAGGAAGAGGACCCGGCCTCGCCCTCTTCCCCCCTGGCGGGATTCGACCCGGAGAAGATGAGTCAGGGTCCCGTCAACGCCATCACGGTCCTCACCCTGCTGGATAAGCTGGTCAACATGCTGGATGCTGTGCAGGAAAACCAGCACAAGATGGAGGTGAGGGGGCCGGGGCCACACCTGGAGACCAGGTCTCAGTGTGGGACTCCAGTACTGACACAGGGTACTGACAGTTTCCTGAACCAGAGCTGAAGGACCACAGACAACCTGTGCAAACCAAAGTCTGTTTTAAAAACAGCAGATTTACCTCAAACTTTAACATTAGACTCACAGTCGAGTTTATCTTAAAATAGAAACAGGAGGGGCGTGTTGGTGTTTGCAGGCTCAGAGGCAGTCGTTTCAGAGACAGTCCAAACCAAACTCCACTTAAAAAAAAACTGCAGATTTTCTTTAAATCTTTAATTTCTCTCTCTCTGTGACTGCTCGCTCCTTTCTGCCTGTCTCTTCTGAAGGATTGGACTCTCAGACTAACATGATAGCAGCTACTGCCTGCCAGATGTTGAGCTCTTTTGCTCTAACAGTGGATTCCTCTCGTTGTTTTGTTTGTCAGTGAAGAATGTTTACTACAGACTTCAGATTAGCCCTGCAGGCTCACACAGTGTGAGTGTGCGTTACAGAATCAATAACAATTCGTTGGAACAGGTTTTCTGTTTCCTGTCAGACTGGATCCTGATCAGCTGTCACACAGTTTCATTGAAACACAACTGAGCTCATCTTAAGTTCAACAACAACAAAAATCTGAATCTATACTGTTTGTTTCCAACAGACACCAGGCAGCAGCAAACCTATAAACTGTAATCTATAACATCTGTTTTCTGTAATGTAAAATCTGTAATCTCTAATATACAATAATCTGTAACATCTGTCATTTATAACATTTGTCATCTGTAATATGACATCAATAATCTATATGGTCTACAATCTGTAATTTATAAAGTCCATAAAGTCCAGAAAATCTATAATGTCTACAATCTCCTGTCAGATCTTGTTATTGATTAATTATCCTTACTTTTTGATAGGCTGGTTATTGAATAGTTGATCAGAGGTTATTGGCTGGTTGTGTCTCAGGTGCACCAAGTGGAGATGGAGGGCGTGGTCAGAGGGATCCAGGCTGACATGACCAAACTGTCCAAGAGTCACAGTCACACCTCGAACACGGTCAGCAAACTGCTGGACAAGAGCCGCAAGCTGTCCGTCACCATGAAGGAGGTAAGTGAACCCAGCACACCTGTGTCAGTGAACGCAGCACAGGTACGCAGCACACCTGTGTCACCTCTCTGTCGCTGCAGGTTCGTGATAAGATGGAGCGTCAGGGCATGCAGGTGAAGAAGCTGGAGGCAAACCATGCCCACCTAATCAACAGGAACAACTTCAAAGTCCTCATCTTCCAGGTTAGTGATACACCTGTACAGGTGGGTTAGAGGTCAGAGGTCAGGCAGATCATCAGCTGGTCTGAGCCTCTTCAGGGCTTCAGGTGTATCCAGAAAATCATGTTCATGACTTCCTATCTGTGCAATGGCCTTTTTGGAGGTAATGCAGGTAAATTTAACCCTCCCACCCCACCTTCATATACAGTGTGTGAGTGTGAGTCTGACACCTGGACCAGGAACTCTGAGTCATGCTGGGAGATGTAGTTCTGATCAAAGGAGGTCTGTTAGTGTCCAGTTGGCTCTCAGCCCGTCTCCTTATTTGGTCACTGGCTGGTGCAGGAAGTGAACTGGAAAAATGAATGGTGGTCATGTGGTCTGGTTGTCATGGTGACAGTCAGCAGAGTCATGAGGTCATTTTTTTCATTTCCAAAAATGGTACTCGGGGCTGCAGTAAATCTATCAGTAGTGCAGTCAGTACTGCAATATCAGTGTGTACCTGGGTGTGTTAGGAGGACTCTGCTGTAGTACAGACTGTAGTACTTAGGTTAATACTACATTAACCTAAGTACTGCATACAAATAATACTAATACTACAATCAGTACTACAGTTACCACATGAGACTATCTCCTCTCACTGACAGTAAACACTCCTATCCTCCTAAAATACCCAGCATTCCTCAGCACATGAGTGTTAATGCATGTGTGTGAGACAGAGTGTGTTACACTGTGTGTATTACACAGTGTGTATTTACAGTGTGTGTGTGTGGTTCTCTTCTAACCCCTTCCCAGCTGTGTTTACACACTCTGAATACCTGTGAGTAGATAAAAGTATGTGGACAGCACGGTCCACTCTCTTCACTGAAGTTTGTGATGGTCAGATGTTCTTGTGGTTTTGTTCTGGGTCCATTTGGTCTGATTCTGGTCTCTGTGGTTCCACTGAGGGTAAACTTATAGAACACAGGGACTTCTCCTTACAGGTCACAGTTGTTTTTTTCCTGGTTCATCAAAACTTTTAGGTTCTCCTTTAGTGGATCCTAGTGGACTAGAATCCACTAATGGACTGGTACATGGACTGGTACTTATATAGCGCTTTTCTACTCAGATTCTGTGTACTCAAAGCGCTTTATACTACATGCCACATTCACCCAGTCACACATACATTCATACAGCACTTTTATCTATACTTAAGTGCTTACTAACATTCACACAGACACTCACACTCCGATGAACGCATCGGGAGCAACGTGGGGTTCAGTATCTTGCCCAAGGATACTTCGGCATGCAGACTAGGGGAACCAGGAATCAAACCACTGACCTTCCGATTAGTAGACGACTCGCTCTACCTCCTGAGCCACAGCCGCCCCACTAGAATCCACTATTTTGCCACAGGTTCCACTATGTTCTCCCGTTAGGTTCCTGTACACTCTTCCTGTTCCACTTCTGGTAGGGTCTATGAAGGTTTCCAAAGCACTCCTGCAACATTTCCCTTTAGAATTCACTAAGATCATCTTCAGGTCAGAATAGGATTCTCTGGTTCCTCTGCTGATCACCTGAGATCCTCCTGATGGTCTCCTGTTTTCTGCCCCAGGAGGAGAATGAGATCCCCTCCACTGTTTTTGTGAAGGATCCTCCTCCATACCCTCGGGATGAGATTTTGGAGGAAGGTGAGGAAACGACACCCGGCAGCGTCGATGGCAACCGTTCCCAGGAGGGCGGGCTCCACACCATCGACCTATCATCTGATGAGGATGTTGGACTGGAGGCGGAGCTAGAAGAGGAAGAGGTATGGCCTCAAGATTTGGAGAACATGGAAAAATCCAGAGCTGAGAAACTGAAACAATCCAGTCTGAAGAAGGTGAGAACCACAGATAGTCCGATAGGTGTACAGACACACAGAAAGACAGACTGGTAACCAACTCTCTGCCTGCAGGTCGACAGTCTGAAGAAGGCATTTTCCAGGCACAACATTGAGAAGAAGATGACAAAGATCGGAACAAAGATAGTTTCTGTCGAACAAAGAGAGAAAATAAAACAGAAGACCTCCAGCCTGAAAGTTTCACCTTTGTCCTTCAGCATCAGGAAGGTACGGAGTTCTCTATTATTATCACATAACACAAATATTAGGGTTCTCTGGGGTTCCTTTTACATTTTCCAAAGGTACCACCAAAGTGCCCCAAAGTTTCTTTCAACAGTTTGTTTAGTCCAAGATTTTTTAATATTCTGTAAGATTTCTGCATGGCTCTCTTTAGGTACCACTAAGGTTCCCAAACATTCCCAAAAGTTACCCTAAATGTTTTTCATCAAGCCACACAGAATTCCCCTGATGTTGTACTTAAGTTCCACTAAAGTTGCACTGATGTCTTCTGAAGGCTGTCCCAGTGTTCCAACTAAGGTTCCCCTTGGGTTCCTTTGGGTTTCATTGCTCGGACTCTGTGTTTGCAGCCTCGCAGCAGTTCTGACTCTCAGCCTCCAGAGGCCTCCGCTCCGACCGGGGAGTCACTTACTACTGAGGCTGACATCCAGCTCTCCCCTCTGGGCAGCACCGACCAGGAAGTCCCCTTCACGGAGGTTCATGCCCAGCTGGCCCCGGCTGAGCAGCGGGAGGAGGTGAAAGAGGAGGCAAAGGAAGAGGAGAAGGAGGTGGTAAAACAGGAGGAGGCATCAGTTGTGGTGGAGGCTGATGTGTCAGTGGTTTCTGAGGGAGTTGGAGAGGAGTACGCCCTATCCTCCACCCTCCCTCAGGAGGAGAAAGGAGAGGAGGAGAAGGTGGATGAATCCTAAACACTTTTCTGATAATGGAGGTTCATTAACGACAAAACAAATCTGAGCTGTGATCAATCAGAGTCCAGATCTTCTCAAAGGAACAGTTCAGCGTTTACAGGCTCTTCTTAGGTCTTCCTTTCATTGAAGTTCCTCTTAGATTCTCCAGTTCAGTTCCTTAAAGATTCTCCAGTGGTTACCTTAAAGTTCCTCTGAGATTATCTCAAGGTTCTCCTAGCATTATAGTTTAAGAACCCCAGGGTTCCTCCAACATTCCCAAAGTTCCCCTCAAAAAAAGAGGCTTGCTAAGGTTCCTTTAAAATTCCTCCAGGGTTCCTCCAAGGTTTTACTTCCTTCATGTTTCTAGACTTTAAGCAGAGCTAGGCTAATTAGCTGTTAGTTGTAGTTTTACAGACCTGAAAAAGTTGAACTGTTCCTTTCAAGTTTGGAGCTCAGCTTTGTTCTGTACAGGATCGATATTTTGGAGTATTGATAAACCTCCACACCTATCCAGATATCAGATGAGATTTATTGTGTTACACGTGACCCCGAAAACCACGTATCTCATATAACGTTCCTTGTGTTCTTTTACATTCCTTTGTGTATTTAGGTTACAGTTTGCATGACGTTGGAGAAATTGAATTCTTCCACTGATCTGAAACCTGAAGCTAGAACGTTGAGATACGGGGTTTCTACAGGACGATTATATCTTTATGTTCCTTTAGGTTCCTTCTTTTATTGCTTATATTTGTTCTATATAAGCAGCCGACTGATGTAATTGGGATGATCGGCCTGATCAATAACCTTCAGAGCATAGAACATTCACCCAGTGGACCCCAACGAAGGTCTAAACCTCCACTTATCAATCATCCAGAACTCAGGGGACACCAAAGTCAACATGGGCTAAACAGATCCCTAAAATGTTCCCATAAGGTTCCACTAATTTTCCCCCAGCAGTCACCTTATGATCCTCCAGGTTCTTAGAAAGTTATACCAGTGTTCCACTGAGGTTCCCAAGGGGTTTCCTATGTATTCTGTAACTTGGTGGGACCTTAATGATCCCATGAAGATCCTCAAAGATTCGCTCAAAGTTCTACTGACATTCCCTGAGAGCTCTCCACGGTTCCTATATCATTCCAGTAACAATCTCCCTGCTAAAATTGTCTAAAGGTTCCCCTAGTGTCCATGTTAACTTATTCTTGGGTTCTTATGAGATTTTCCTGTCCCTAAAGGTTCACTAAGATTCCACAGACAATCCCTCTATATTCTTTTAAATTCTTATTTGATTGCCCTGATGTTCCACTAAGATTCCCCTCAGGTTTGTTTTAGGTTTCTGAAGATCCACCTGAGGTTCCTCAGAAGTTCCTCAATAGGATTTTTACATTTGGAACTAGTTTCAGTTAAAGTTCCTCAAACATTCCCTTCTAGCTTTCTATTAAATGGCCCCAAACTTTCTCAAGGGCTCTTAAATGTTACACCAAGGTTCCCCAAATGTTCCTCTAACATTCCCCAGTGTCTTCTTAAGATCTCCCAAAGATATTCTAAGCATTCCCTAAAGGTTCCTCTGAGGTTCCTCTACATTCCACTACAGTTCCCTTAATGTTTTCCTAATGTTCTACTGAGGTTCCCCTACTGTTTTCTTTATATTGTAGGAACATTCTACTGAGGTTCTCCTTATGTTCCTCTAACGTTCTCCTGAGGTTCCTGCCTGTTTCAGTCACTGTTGATTTCTTGAATATGAATTGGTATGTCATGTTTGGTTTTATTTTTTGACTTTCATTTGTCAATCAATTGATTGATCGATCAGTTTATTCTTTTTCTATATGACTCTGCTTATCAATAACCCGCCTTTTTATGCTTATTAATGACACAGAAGTATTAGTAAAACTGAACAGCAGATCTAATCAGACTTATTGATTTGTCTGATCAGTTTGTTGCTTTCAGGTTTAACGTTGCTGTTTTTGCTTTATTTTACCACAAAAAGAAACTTTGTGCTGCCAAAGAACATTTCCTGTTTGAATCGATCACCTGTTGATCAATCACCTGAACTCTACACATAATCAATAAAACCTGTGAAACCATGTTTCTGCCTCCTGCCTCTGATTCTGATTTTACTGATTGATTTCTGATCAGGTGAACATAACCACATTTTCAGGTTTATGAAGTTTTGCAGCTAATATGAAGAAAATCAATCAACCAATCGATTAATTGAATCAGTTTCTGTCAGCAGAGACACAAACTTCTCAGGAACACTTGAGAGTAAAAGTAACTGCTCACAGGTAACAGTCCTCCACTGAAAAAGAAAGCGCTAAAGTACTATCAGTCAAATATATTTTTAATGAGTATAAGTACTTTAAAAGTAGTACTACAAACTGAAAGTTAAAATTCTTTTTCATTTGTTTTTTTTTTTTAGACACTGAGACCCTTGTTTCCTCCTTTTTTGGTCAGAAACATTTCACGTAGGTTAAAATGTGTCATTTAGCTTCAGATAAACATGACGTTCATTCTGACCTTTGACCTCAGCTGTCTCTAAAGCAGGAGCAAGGACCGAGGAGTGGGGTGTTTTCCTCACCAGCCAATGGGAGAACAAGGGGCGGGGTTTTCAAACTACAGGCCAATAAGGAGGGCCAGGAAGCGGGGCCTGAAACGTCTGTCCACATTCACACAGCTCAGTGCTGAGTCTACACAGAACTACTGCAGTATTACTGCACTATTACTACAATAATACTGCACTATTACCACACTACTAGTACAGCGGTCCACAGTACAGCCTGTATTGACTGTAGCACTGCTATTTTTAGAGTACTGTCTGTAGTACTGGTACGTCGTCTACCTGCATTGGCTCCTCTCCTCCTCCTCCTCCTTCTTCTTCTGCGGCTGCAGATGGACTCGGCGGCACCCCCCGGCCTCTCTTTGGTCTCCATCTTGTCTCTGTTAGCATGCAGCGCCCAACTGTTGGCAGCTGTCCTGCTAACAGGCAGGTATGGTGGGCGGAGCTCTGCTGAGGACAGGTGGATCCTGCTGTGGCTCTTTTATGATGTCATCGTCCACCTGACACTGGTAGGAGGTTTTTTTTTTTTTTTATTGTTTATTCCCATCTTCATCATAATGAGCATAATTTTATTAGTTTCAGCTCTTCAGCTTTAACGTCAGCTCGTGTTCGAACTTAGACTGATTTCAGTAAATGTACCTGTTTGTTTGTTTGTTCATGGTTATAACCCTAAACCATTTTTTATGTGGGTCCATTTGTTTACACGTCTCTGGTTGTTTACTTTTTTGGAGAGTCTGTTTGTTTACACTTCTCTGGATGTTTATTTTTTATGAGTTTTTGTTTTTTTACATGTCTCTGGATGTTTATTTTTTAGGAGTGTCTGTTTGTTTACACGTCTCCGGATGTTTATTTTTCAGGAGGGTCCATTTGTTTACATGTCTCTGGTTGGGACGGTGGAGGCGTCTGAAGGGCCGCTGGCTGAACTCTGTGAGTTTATTGTTACTTCACTCAAGTATTACCATGTACTGTTACTCTGTAGTTTTACTGCACTTCAGATCAAAGTACTGAAGTACTTTTATACACATACTGTCAAAACAAATGTTGGGTAATCAATTTGGGATGTTTGTTTTCTTCCACCAGACTCCATTTAAAATTGTGTTAATTTTAAGGTTTAATTTCTGATACTTTAAACTTTCCAGTGCAGTACATTTCAGAGCCAGACAGTACTTTTTTTTTAATGTACTTTTATTGAGGACATTCAGTGCTTTCACCTGTGTGCCCCTCACCTGTCTCACGTGTAGGGAAGGAGTACGGTAAAGCTGACAGTCGCTGGTTGGTTTCTGATCCAACAATCGTCTCCATCGAGATTCTGACTGTTGTCCTTGACTCTCTGCTTGCTCTGCTGCTGATACATGCAGTACTGAAAGACAAGTACTACAGGTAATACTTCAGCCTGTACTACAGGTACTGATACACAGGTATTGATCTGTACTGATGTTAACAGTGAACCCGTCTGTCAGACACTTCCTGCAGATCACTCTGAGTGTGTGTGAGCTGTATGGTGGCTGGATGACCTTCTGTCCTGATTGGCTGCTCAGCAGCCCTCACTTGAACACGTCCACCTGGCTCTACCTGTGGGTCTACCTGGTCTTCTTTAATGGAATCTGGGTCCTGGTCCCGGTTCTACTGCTGCTCCAGTCCTGGTTTAGTCTGAGAAGTCTGCACATGCTCAGAACGGACCAAAACAAAGTGGCTAAAAGACAATGACGCCATTGATTCCATCTGATGAACTGATCAATACTTGAAGGAATCATTTAAAATATTGATTTTATGTCTGAATCAATCAACACGATCAATCGTTTGTATCAATAATAAAATGTTTATTTTTCAATCAGTTTCAGCACTTTAAATTATTGGTTTAGAACCTCCAGTCCACATCTTGTACCCCTGTTCAGACATCTTCCCCTTCTCCTCCAGCCTACCCCCACCCCACCCTCCTCTTCCTCAGCTCTTCTTGATCATCTTGCTGACTGAGATGAAGGCCTGCTGGAGGCCGAGTCCCTTCACGGCGCTGCAGGCCTGAATCTCCCACCGTCTGTCTGTGTAGCTGGGGAGGTCCAGCTGGGTGGACACCTGAGGGGGAGGAGTCAGACAAAATGAGTAATCAGTTACTTAGGGAAAATGTAATCAGATTACAGTAATAATCTAATCATTTAAAATGATAAAGTGTGATCATGGAACAGCCTTTAGTGTTAAATATTTACCATCAGAGTTCATGTGTGCACCAAAGAAAAGAGAAAACATGCACAGGTATGAGTTACACATAGTCGTGATATGAATGAGATTATTTTATGCGTTCATGTGACTCAGACTTTGATACCATAGGACCTGCAGCTCGATGAAGAGGAGGTCACAAAATTTCCTCAAACTCAGACCTTCTCCTGGTCATCAAAGTCTTCTGATGATTTCTAAGACTGTCCCCTGATAATTCACACTAAATCCTCATGAAAACTTCTCCACAAACCATCTAAAGGAGCTCCTGAGGAGAAAACCTGTGAGGATGAGGAGTTCATGAGGATGAAGAGTCTCTTTAGGAAGAAAAGACGGTTAAAGACAAAGTGTGGAGCGACACTTTGTTCTAAAAAGTTTTACAGCAGTGAGTCCCGACGTGTGGGCCGTAAAGGTACTGCAGGAGGGCCACAAAATGTTATTTACTGTAAATATTTAGTACATATTTAAATTTAGTTAACTGAAATTCTTGATTCCTATAAGATTTAAATGGGATGGGGATGTCTTGATGCATGCTCAATCATCCAGGTAAGGAAATCCCAAAAAGTTGATTCTGTTCATCTGGACGCAGCATTTTGAGTGTGAGAAACATTTCACTCATCCAAATGACTTCCTCAGTCTCAGCTGACTGCAGGTTTCCCCAACCTTATAAACAGTACATTTGATTTATGACCGAAACTAGCACCACTGACTAACAATGGGCTGGGAGGTCAGTTTCATGACCATTAATATGCAAATTGTCTGAACCAAGGAGGGGGCCTTAACGTACATCTTTCACCATCTTACAATGCCATGATTGCAGCCATTCCCCAACTCTCTGTGAATGGTACGCATATCCATTGGTCAATGGTCATGAAATTTCTCCCACGTCAAATGTTTCTCCCACTGAAAACGCTACGTCCAAATGAACAGGGATATCTGATTTTAAAAAGTGGTAAATTTTAACCTTTTCCATGACTTAATCCTACAGGATGAATTTATAGAGTTAGATGCACTTTTACACGCTGATTCTTTAGGATAAAATCCTCTGGGATTTACTCCAAAATCAAACACATTTCTCTATTAAAACTTACCTTTGGAATCCTAAAAGATGTTTGACTAGAGTTTTATAATTTAGATTAAAATTTCCATGAAATATTTATATTTTTAAAAGAGCTGATGAAACAAAGGTGCCACAGGGTTTAAAAATTACTTCCTGTTATTGTTCATCTTCTGACCTGTTTCTGACCCGGAACTCATCTCATATCTCTGATGTTTGCTGAGGATCTCCTCAGAGAGGCTCTCACATCTTCTATCCAGCATGATAACTTTAAAACGTGACATCACATCCCTGACAGATGGAGAAACTGGACCTAACAGAGAGAAAGACTTGGGTCTGTCCAGCCACACACAGAGAGGACGTTTAACCATCAACTGTGGTCTGTGAGCCTGCACAGAGGTAAAGTGTGTTATCAGAGCACCCTCTGTTGAAGTTAGACAGCATTACAGACTCATTATAGTCACACACTGACATCCATTAACACAATGCTGTGTTTGCTGTTTGTGTGGATTGGACCTTTCAGGACCTCTGGGCCCTCGGGTCATACCTTCCAGGACCTTGGGGACCTAGACTTGGACCTCTCAGGACCTCGGGGCCCTCAGTTCTGGTCTTCAAGCTGTACTTTCTCCAGGTGTGATTCAGATAAGCTTCACCACAGAGGAGTGCGTTTGATTCTGGGTGAACTGTCTCTTTAACTAGGTTCTGTTTGCAGCAGAATATTTTCCTCTGTTGGTCTACAGGTCCACCGCACCTATGAGCTTGTGAGAGAGTCAACAGTAGAGGCTGAGAGCGATCAGGATCAGAGCTCCTTTTTTTAATGTGTGACTCTGAGGGAAACCAAACCACCAGAGAACCATCTTCACATTACTCACAACCATCAGACTGTCAGATCAAACGTAAACACAGAAGTTTTATAACCTGAACTGGACTCTCCAGGTGTGTCTGTGCTCTGTAAACCTGTTTCCTCTGCTCTGATCTGACACAAGTTCTCTGATGGACCTTTGACTACAGAGGAACTTGGAGACCAGCAGCTGGTTTGTGCTGGTCTGGACGGTGCCAGTGTCCACAAACATCCTGAGAATCGTCTCAGAGCTCCAAACTGAAAATATTCCAGTTTAGGAGAGATTCAGAGCAGCTCTGAGCAGGAACTAAAACTGTGACCTCAGGGAGGAGGGGTGGACCTTTATTTCAAAAGATCTGATTGGATGATGAACTTTTAAGGTGGAATGACTTCTTACAGTGAGTTGATGTCATGAATCCATTAACACACCTTAAATATCAGTAAACTAATGTTTTGTCCATGCAGTTAGTTTCATTGTCTCTCCTGCATGTCACACTTTAGTGATGACTGATCCTCTCAATCAGGGTTCAACAGACATATCCAAACATCTCAGGACCAGTAAAAAGTGATCAGCAGTGATCAATTCACCTGTGAAGTAAACTGAAATGAACACTCATTAATCAGTAGCTTTACTAACAGTCAGTATTTCCACATTAAAAGTCCTTCATCAGAGCTCCTGAGTTTAAACGGCTCCCATCCTCCACTGGTTTGATCCAAACAGTGACGGCTCAGCTGAATGAAGGAGCAGGTAAACTGAAATCTGTCTGCATGCAGGTAAACTGGCATATCTTTAAATTTGCTGCAGGCCGACAGCAGCTGTCCTCTCTGTGCAGAGATACCTGCAGCCTGCAGGGGGAGTCTGAAGAGCAACTCAGATTTTACTCCACTACATTTAAAGTTCAGTTACTCATCATTTTTCCTGATATGGATTTATAATGTAAAATATAAATCTACTAATAAATTCTGCTCTATTCTTATAGAGTTAAGCCAGCAGTAGATAAAGTAATTACAGCTTTTTGTGGACCAGTAAAGGTCTGATCTGCTGTCCTGATGGTCCAGGATGGAAGATGTTGAATTAACAGGATGATGTGAACTGTGCAGCTGCGGAGTGTCATTCAGATGTGCTTCTGTAGCTCTACTTTCTCATTAAGAAACTCTTCAGCCTCTTAAAGTCCTCCTCATCCTCACACTTCAGGAACTACTTCAGATGCTTTGTGAAGAAATTTTATTGATACCAGGGCTTAGTCCAAACTTTGAGGGGAAATTCTTAGAAAACCTCATGATTCAGAGTATTTTCTTCACTGGGAAGATCTGTGAATGTAAACCCTAGTTTCTAGTATCTAGAGAATCTGGTTCCAGGCCAGTCTGATCCCCGGTCTCCTGTACTGAGAGGACTGGGGTGGTTCCTACCTCTCGGATGTTCATGCAGTTGGGCAGATCCTTCTTGTTTGCCAGAACCATGAGAGGAACTCCTTGCAGCTTCTCTTCATTCAGAATCTTCTTCAGAGCTGCCTTAGCCTCTGCCATCCGGCTCTGATTGCTGCTGTCCACCACGAAGACCAGCGCCTTACAGTCGTCCAGGTACAGCCTCAAATACAACAACAACAACACCATCATTAACAACCAAAGGTGCAGTGCTATAAATGTATTTAATGTAAGAGAGCCAATAAAGACAAACTGAGTGGTCAAAGCTGTCGTCATGACATTTAGGGCCAGATTTACTAACAGCATGCACCAGCTCAAACGCTATTCTGTTAAAAAGCTACAATCAGGAATGACTAAAGAGGCACAGTGTCAGTTTAACACTGAAAGGTAAAGACAGGTATTTTTGCAGGTGATCATATGTATTTGTTGGAGTTTCCTCTTCAGAGCACAAATTATTGGAAAGACATGATTTAAAAGAATCAAATACGAGTGTTATTTATGAAGGTTTATGGCAGGCAGTTTGCTGCACATTGCACCAAATTTAATAACCTGGTGCGGTGGTGATAGGAGTGTTAATTTGAACTGAGGATGAATGAGCATATTTGGTGTGTTTGGATGGCTCACAGCTGTGAGTGCAGCTCCAAAACTTTACGTCTGTCCTGGAATAATCAAACAGTGATATCATGATAATCCATCAGTTTTCTGCTCTGTTAAAGTTACTACAGCACACTGTTTATACTGGCTCTACACTTCCTGTATCCCTTTCAAATTAAAAGCCCTCTGACATTTCAAAGGACAGAAACACTTCATTTCTGACCCAGGCTTTTATTGTGAAACATTGTGGAAAACTCAACATGAATATCTTTAACTCTGACGTTCACCCTCTGAAAACTGGCACAATCCAAAATTCGAGTTATTTTACCAGAGAATAAGTAAGAGAGAGACAGATGGCATCAAAGTTAGAGAGAGAGGGACAAGCGTCCCACAGGAACGAATGAAAAAAAGAGGAGACACATGTGGAGCAGACAGATGTGAGCTGCCCTAACCCTGATTCTGCTTTGGTCGGATTGTTTATTTGTTTACCTCCAGTTGGGTCTCATGCATTTCTGCCCTCCCACGTCCCACACAGTCAGAGACGTCTTCTTGTCCAGGTCCAGCGTTCCCACATTGAAGCCAATGGTTGGAGATGTCTCCATCACCTGGAAGGTCACAGAGACTCAGTCTCACCTGGGCCCACCTTTCCCACACTCAGCACTCACCTGAGGAGGAGGAGGAGGCTCACCTGTCCCGTCAGAAGCCTTGACAACAGGGTCGACTTTCCAGCAGAGTCCAGCCCCATGAGGATCACCTGTATACAGGTAAGAAAACATTAAAGTCACCTGGACACAGGCAAGAAAACATTAAGGTTAGAAGGACACAGGTAAGAAAACATTAAAGTCACCTGGACACAGGCAAGAAAACATTAAGGTTAGAAGGACACAGGTAAGAAAACATTAAGGTTAGAAGGACACAGGCAAGGAAACAGGCAAGGAAACATTAAGGTTAGAAGGACACAGGCAAGAAAACATTAAGGTTAGAAGGACACAGGTAAGAAAACATTAAGGTTAGAAGGAAACAGGCAAGAAAACATTAAGGTTAGAAGGACACAGGCAAGAAAACATTAAGGTTAGAAGGACACAGGTAAGAAAACATTAAGGTTAGAAGGACACAGGCAAGAAAACATTAAGGTTAGAAGGACACAGGTAAGAAAACATAAAGGTTAGAAGGACACGGGTAAGAAACAGTAAAGTCCAGCCATGTGAGGTTGAGCCGAGGGGTGTATTCACAATGAGATTAATGTGTGTTACAGTCAGAGTTTTCAGAGTTGTGAAAGTGTCTGTGTTTACCTGTCAGATCACCATGGTAACTGATGCTGAATAGAACAGCTGATCAGACCTGGTTCAGTTAACTCTGAGTATGTCCAGCCTGTATTAAACACATGAAAATGTGAGCATGCTCAGAGCCTGAGGCACCTGATAACCATCGTCCTGGTATCCCTCATCTCTGATTATCTACCATCCATCCCCCTCAGGACACAGGTAATAAAAACACTGAAGTCCAGCCCTGTGAGGATCACCTGAGGGGTGTAACTATGACGCAAGTTTGAAATAGCCTGCCTTTCTCCATGTTAGCTAGCTCAAATAAACCTGAACTCCAGTCAGAGATAACTGGGGTCAGGACGGTGGTTATCAGCTTTGTCTGTTAACTCGAACAGAGAGAAGCAGGAGTACAAATATACACTGATGGGAACAGGTGACTAAACAAAGGTGAGACAGGTGAGGGCGGGGCTCATTGTTCCAAAGGAGGGAAACTGCAACAGGAAGTACCACAGAAAACAAAAGAAAACAGGAAGTAACTTCAACCCAAACACAACAATCCAAAACATGAAAAATATTTTGTGCCTCAGCAGCTGAATGCAGGTAACTACTTTTTTTCTTCACACTGAAAGACACTGGACATTAAACAGTCAGCTCACCTGTACACAGGTAAGAAAACACTAAAGTCACCTGGACACAGGTAAGAAACAGCTCATTTTAAACTTTGAACCCAACCAGGAGAAGCTGATCAGTTACCATGGTGACCTCACAGGTAAAAATGGTTCAGACTCATCATACCTGCTGACAGTTTAATCTCACTTTATAGAAACTCCTGTGTGTGCACAGGTAAGAAACATTTAGGATCACCTAGACACAGGTGAGCTGATGTACTGTGATAAACTGTGAGGATGTGTGACAGCTTCCTGTGCAGGTAAAAGGATCAGCTCACCTGAGGGTTAAAGGTGAGGAGGACTTACCTGAGGACAGTTGGCAGAGTGGCCCTGACCCATCACTCTTCTTCTCCAATCAGGTAAACTGTTTCTTCTTCTCCTTTAATAAAAGCCGTCTGGTCCTCTGGAGCGGCCGACTGAAACTCACCTGGATAACAGCTCTCACGGGTGTGTACAGGCTCATTCACAGTGCTGGCCAATCAGGGCGTGGTGAGAGCAGGTCACGTGACCCAGCTACAGGTCTGACTGCATTTCTGTTGCAGAGGCAGGTCACCTGTAGTTTGAACCCAAACACACCTGACACATGAAGAAGAGGACAGGTGATACAAGTGAGAGCAGAGCTGATTTACATCCTCGTTTACATACCTGCAGGTGAGCACATGCAAACACACACAGCTCAGCACATTTGTGAGGGAGAATATGTTAACACTGTTGATGGGCAAAGCGAGGCTTCGTGAAACACTGAAATGTTTGAAGCAATTGTGCCGGAATTGTATCGATGTTTTGAAACAATCTGACACCCATCTCCACAGTAACACGTACTGGACACGTTTGCTATCATCACATCTTCTGTTTCTATCATATGTTTCCCCTCATCCCCAATCAGTCGGGGCAGATGGTTGCCCCTCCCTGAGCCTGCTTCTGCTGGAGGTTTCTTCCTGTTAAAAGGGAGTTTTTCCTTCCCACTGTTGCCAAGTGCTTGCTCATAGGGGGTCGTCTGACTGTTGGGGTTTTCTGTCTAATATTGTAGGGTCTTTACCCTAAAATATAAAGCGCCTTGAGGCGACTGTTGTTGTGATTTGGTGCTATATAAATAAAATTGAATTGAATTGAAAAAATCTTGATAATGGAAACAATGACGCAGACAAGCATTGCATAATTCTCAACAAGGCTACTTTTTATACCAGACTATCAATAATTATGATCAACACATATTTTGGAGAAATTCCCTTCTACAGAAACAAGGAAAGAAAAACGTTGAGATTGTTAAAGACATCTGGCTCTGACTGCAGTGAACAGTGTGCTTCAATTCAATTCAATTCAATTTTATTTATATAGCGCCAAATCACAACAACAGTCACCTCAAGGTGCTTTATATTTTAGGGTAAAGACCCTACAATATACACAGAAAACCCCAACAATCAGACGACCCCCTATGAGCAAGCCACCAAATGGAGTGGCAAATACTATTTTCTCCCTGTTGTACTAACATACGTGAGGCTGTTTCAGTTACTTAGTAATTAAGTGCAACGCACAACAAACCAATTTATAAATTAAAATATATTGAGAAAAGGCTACTATGTTTATTGTGATAACCACATAGGTTTTCAGCTAGGGCTGAGTCAGCTTTGTTACCTCATCAACCTTGGGGGAAAACCCTCAAAGTTGAAGTTGCTGCGGCATTGAGTGGCTAAATAAAAATAAATAAATAAAATAAATATATAAATAAAACTGAATTGAATTGAATTGAATTGAATATTGTCTGGTATGTGTTGGTAAATCTGTGTAATTTGTAGAGTCTTATTAGGTGCTGTGAGGTTGAGATCTTTTTTTCTGCTAAAAATTATGTTTGGAGATTGCCTTGTTTTATGTTAACCTTATGTGAGATGACTGATTAGAGATGATGGTACTGAAAAAAGGACTTATGGTCTAAACCTTAAAAATGGGTCAGTTCTTCAAAGAGAATCAAAGCTGCATTCTGAGTGCTGAACAATGTCTTTCCATGTGGTAAAATTATTATTTTTATCCTGCAGGAAGTCTGGATTGCTCCATATTGGTGTGAATTTACAAAGTGAGTGTGTTAGATGCATGATGCTTGTTGAAACCATGAGGAAGACTACAGATGAATTCATTTGTGGACTGTGAACTGAACCTCCACTCTTAAGAGGTGAAAGTTCACTTCCTGTGTTTCTGTAACCTGACACTTTGTTCACCACTCCCCCACCCTAATCCATGCAAAACCTCAGCTTCCCACTGTTCTCACTCTCTTTCTACCCTCTTTATTGCCCTGTTGTCAGAAGGTGAGGCCTGCTCTGACCCCTTTCCTCCAGCTGTCTGCTCTGTAAATAGGCACATCAAACAGTCTTCTTACTGCAGAGTTGCAACAGCCTGATGATGGTTTCTGGATAGCTGGACACCCAGTTAGCAACAGCAGCTCACTTCACTGGGAGCACCAACAGCAGAGCATGTTAGCACAGAGCGCTAACTCAGCTAACAAAGAGAACAAAGGGAGGCAGGCTTTTCTTTGGGCCTGGACATCAAAAGGGACAGCTGGACTTGACTGCAAGGCTTCCTGGCTTGGACCCAACCAACAGAATCCTGCTCTACAAGCAGACTGGTAACAAACCATCTGGGTGCTGCATAACTTGTCATAGCACATGGCTAATGTATGAATACTTCACATAACTCAGTGTGGATGTAATGATTAGTTTCATCCATTTCATTGTGATGATTGCAGTGGCTTGGTTATTGGATGTTAAACTCACTGGTTCATGTTAGTAATGCTGTACAAACACACAGGGTCTTGCATGCTAACTAATAACCTTCCTTATTAACCTGGAACCATTATTGTACATGATCACACCTTTTATTTGGTTTAAACATCCCTGCACACTGTGAGGGAATTCAAAGCTCCTGCCAGGCATGCTCTTTGTTCCCAGTGACCACATGTTCAACCACATGGTACAGAACAAAGAGACACGCACTCTCACATGTTCATCTTTTAGTCTAATTACATAACTTTAGTTAGATCTTTGCGTGTTTTCTGCTTCTTAATTTTGTAAATACGTTGTCTTAAATGCACATGTTGATGTAATTGGGGTTGCAACCTTTGTTATTAAGAACACTGAAATCCTTGAACTATCTGGTTACTGATATGTATCTTTCATTGGAGTTATCAATTTAATTATTAATCAGAGCTTCAAAGTAATGGT
>VUQI01023474.1:5103-17968 GCA_015106735.1 Paratilapia polleni
AAAATTTTTTGTTTCTTTTCTGTTTTTTTTTTTCCCCCCCCCCCCCAGTGTTCAGTTATAAAACCACAAATAATTTTTCACCTAGTAACCTCAAGTCAAACTTTAATTGTGTCTAAGATTGTTTTATGAAACATATCTGCCAAATACCTACAAATATGACATTCCCATCACCCTAAGGTTTACTGTTTGGCTAATTAGCAAATTCTATCATGGTAATACATCAAACTTAGACAGCAACCATAAACAGTATTTACTTAGCAATGAAGCAGTTTATTGCTCTTGCTTCATGAAGACAAAACAAAGTTTTTCCGAAGTCTGTCATTTAGTAAGCCACACTGGAATGTTCAACAATTTACACAATTCCTCTCAGTTTAGCTGAGAAAAGGGGAAGAGGTGGCTTGTTTGTGGAGCTGATTGTTCAGGACATCTGCTAACATGGCAGACTGCAGAATGGCAGCTTTTCTATCATACAAGGAAATGTCTGTCTAGGCTGCTCACTACTGACAGGCCGCAAGTCTTCCGGCAATTGTGGAAAAAAAAACACTGCCTTAAAGTGCATATACATTCTTAGGTTGTTGTCATAAAGATAATTATGTTTCTGCAACTAATTGTAACTCATGCTAGTTGAGTGATTGGTGGAGGAAAAAACACACCAGCCACACCAAAACATAAAGCTTATGGTACCACACTTAAAGTAATTTACATACCTTATCTTAACCTCAAATCCATTTTCTGCTTGGTAAAGTGGAAGCCATATTTTTTATGTTGCATGCATTACAAAACAGGGGGCTTTTAGTAATTAAGAAAATGTGTTGGATTGTTTAGGTAACATAATATTTTTAAATGTATTGTAGGTTTTTCTTTTCTTTTAGGACCATGTCAGTTTGGAAACCTTAAATTAAAACCCTGTTACCTCCTAGCTGTAAATATATACACAGACAATTACCTTTTCTCGAAACAAATTTTGACATGACCAAGACTTACTACTTTTACAGATGATACACGTGTATCTTATTGAGTTAATTAATATTTAGTAAACGAATTTAAGACTAAATTAATCATCTTTTGCAATCAGAACAAATTTACAACCAAAACATATGATAAATGTTGTTGACAATAAAAGTGTTTATACTGGAAATCACATAAATTACATCAAAGCAAAAATACCCAAATCTGTAGTTCTGTAGTGTATGAAACTATGAATATATGGGCAAACCAATGTAAATGAAATACAAATGTTATACTTTAAAGGAGAACAACATCCAAACAAAAATACCTTTCAATGAATTTATTAGAAATTAATTTAAATTAGACTTCAGACACAATGAGACAGATTTTTAAACGACACAAAAACAAGACGCTACGCTATACTTTTTTGTACCTGTCTACCAACAGCACTGCACTGTGGGGAAGTATGTGAGACTTCATTCAGGTTGTTGTTGTTATGGTTGTTTGACATTTACTTGTTGGAGCTAAACTGCTGTCTGTACTGCAGGAAGTTGAAACACTGCACATCAGAGTTGTATAGCAACATGATTAGAGGATATGGCTTTTATTAAATTATGAACTGATCAGTAAAAGCAAGATCAATGCGCCCCTGCCAGGTTGTTGTTATTGTTGTTAACCTCAATTATGCATGGAGGCAGGAGAAGGCATAGAGCATTTACCTGATCTGTTGATTGCCATTAGCCAGGAGACAAAGAGTCAACGGACCAGGGAAATATATTATTATGTTATATACATATCTTGTTGTATTATTGCCTTGTGTTATATATAATTTACTGAAAAAGAGTAATAGGAATATTTTACTCAATGCATTTCTGCTGATATATCTTAAGTGAATAGTTGAATGTAAAGGGAAATAAAAGGAATTGTTTTTGTGAAGCATCAAGGCTGCAGGATTTGTACATCCTGTCTGCACTTTTCAAATAATCAGTCACCTCATGAAACATTTGCACATATGCCAAAAATAACCAAAGATTAAAAAGAATTCAAATGGACTTTGAATCCCAAAGGAGCCAGCAGTGGAGTAGCTAGGGAGGGATTGCAGTGCCTCCAGAGGCTCTTTATCATGCTCCAAGCAAGACATCTGAGCACAAGAAAACAGCCAGCACTGGTGGCATACTACAAGAAAGAATAAGCAGCATACCTTACCAAGCAGTAGACCGTGCAGCAGTTGGTGTTGTAAGAACCAGTGTAAGGACCAGTCATTTAAATACATTGGTTTAGCATAATGAACTGTGGTGGGAATGGGTATGAGCAAGCTGTATTACACATGGATGGATGCATAATGTCCTTCTCTTGCAGAGGTGTTACTACCTCATCAGTGTTCTGCTGCATTACTTACTTCTGCCTTTTTAAAACAGAAGAGTTACAGATAACTGAAAAACGTACCTTTTATGTCACATTTTCTATGATCAAGGTTTGATTTGCATGTACAAAGTAGCTTGATTAGACTTAGGGAAAATTGTTAAAAACTAAATTCTTTCTCTTGATAAGCTGCTCTTGTTAGGATGAGGCTGAATGATCAAATATTATGTTTGATCATCTTTAGTCCAGACACACTGTGTCTTTCAGGTGAAGCAGTTTAAGGTGTGTTAAGTTATTTGGCACATTGAGGGTTCATCCACATATGTAATTTTTTTTTAAATTTATTTTTATTTGTTCAGCTTCTACATTTTAGTAATCCTTAAACAGAGTGTTTTGGAAATGCTGCTCACCCACTTTTACTTTGAATAGTCCAGGATTGTGTTGTAATCTGCATGGACAGAAAACAGAGACTCAACATTTATGATGCAGACACTGATGTTCTTCATCTAATTAGGTCCCAAAAATTAAGACAAATATTAAAGCTAGGCTCATATCCTGTTTGCGATTTTATCCTTCTTGTGTAGTTGCTACTTTCGCATCGCCAGCTTCCTCTGGCTTTGGATAATTGTCCCAGTAATTTGTATTTGCTTTTTGTCTACTCCCAGTCTGTTTTCCATTACCATTTCCTCTTAAATCATTATTGCTCCAAGCAAAGGAATCTGTGGTCTTACCTCTTGCCATTGCTTTTCTTCCCCCGTATTTTCTAAAAGAAATCAACCCTCTGCTTTGGATATATGTGAGTTGTCATGGGATATGCATGCATAGGCTTGTTAATATAGATGGAAATGATTTCTGAAATTATTTAAGTGCTTGTATGAACTGAGATCTTTTGCCTTTTAAATCAGCAATTTAAAATGAAATCCTTTATGTGTGAATGAAGCTGATGTCACACCTCTCAGCATCTCCTATTGGCCTTCCAGTGGCAATGCAAGAGTCCTCGGTGGTGCATGAATTTGTTTGCTTGCTGTCCACACTTGACAAGGTGTGGATAAAGGCATGTCTGGGCTGGATTGGGAGGGTCACGATTTCTTGCTAGACTTTTCCATGCTCTCCTGACTGCAGTTATGCCCTTTACCTGTAAATTCTAACTTCCATGCTGTAACACTTTGGTTAAAATTACCATTTTACTAATGGGGTTAATGTTAATGTTCGAGAAGAGTCAGGTGATCATGCTTAAAAAAAAAAAAATTAAAAAGAAACGCTGACTGACAGTATGAAATGGGATGCAAACATGGGACCCGTTAGGTAAAACTTGATCTTTTATTGACCCATTCTTAGACCCCAAACGTCTGCCAATGCAAACTTTGTCACTTTATATCTACTGAATTTCTTTTTGCTAGAAAGTTTTGGTTTTTTCCCCCATGTTTTTGCTATATTCTCATGAAATAAAATCAAGCATCTGATCATCAGAAAACAATGAAACCATTTTGCAGGGGTGCTAACATGATCCCCTCAAAAGTACAAGACTGCAATTTAAAGTTAAGATGCAAAGATTTAATCAGGATATTGCTGACAGTGGAGGTTCCTAACACTTTTGGCCTGTTATCCCTCCTCACCAGGTAACTAAATAGAAGGCACTTTGATTAAGATGATGTTTCGTTATCTGTTTCATTGCCTATACTTTACAGTCCTGGGCCCTGTTCCAGAAAGCAGGTTTAGTGAAAACTCTGAGTTTGTTAACCCTGAGATGAGATAAACTCTGGGTTTCCCTTTCCAGAAAGAGTTAATTTAAACTCTGAGTCAGTTACCGGGGTAATGGACTGTAATCCTAACCTGCTCGCTGGGAAGTTTTCTTCAAGATTCTGAGTATCTCCCTGACTCTAACCCTCATGTTGCACCTGAACTAGCTGACCATCACCTGGTTTCATTTCCTCATTCATGCAGTCAGTGTCAAAGTGCATATCTGAGCACATTAATATGCACAAGTTTACATCTACAAACATGAACCCCCAGTTTAGATGTTAGTTAGTTATATTTAATATTAGCACTTTTATAGTCAGTCATTAATGTAAAGAAATAGACGGAGATAACTAGACATTGTGGATTTATTTTCGGCTCAGAATAAAATCTATAGGCTACATCTATAATCCTGTGAGTCTGCCGACATTAAGGCAGCTAACAGGTTGCCAGCTCCCCTGCACTGAAATATTTAGTGTATATTACCATAGAAATCACTGTTTAAATAAAATTAATCTGTATGATTTGCTGAATTTAACTGTAGCATGTTGCCACATTTGGCTCCAATTTTCCCTTTTTATCACATTTAAAGTAATATTTGCAAAGTTTATATATCCAAATCTAACTGTTAAATATAAAAGTTGAATCTAACCCTAAATGTGAAATGTTAAATCTAAACATACTGAAATGATCAATCATTTGTCGGGTTTTAATTGGTCACTCTGATTGAAAAAATGCCTGTCACAGTTGTCGTCTTGTTGGGGATGATGAATATTTGAGTGAAGATGAGGCTGAATTAACTTTAAGATTCTAAACCTGGACTAAAAGTAGTTTAAAGTGAGGTTTTTTTTAAACGCAGGCTGCAAAAGGTTTATATATTCTGACTGAATGTCATGTTGAAATATGTTCACATGTTGAAATACACCCATTAAATGATGTTGAGCAATATTTTGAAAAGTGCAGTATCTGAAAATTTCAAGTCAACATTTTCACTGAAAATCACCTAAATTAGTCTTAGTGGGTTTACCTAGTATCATAAGTCAAAAAGTAAACTGTGTCTTATTTGTTTGATCCATATTTATATCTTCAGTTGCCGTTGCTGCATTTTGTCCCTGTCAGGTTGCAGCTGAATAATTGGATTTAAAGATCGGTCGGACTCCAGCTTTATCTATTAATGAAAATCCAAGGTGGGTAAATGATGACTAAGAGGGCTACACTTAATAAAATTGCTCATTTCTCCCCTCCCGCTTGTAAGACAAATGTCATGGTCCACATTGACAAGCATTCATATTTTTCTCGGTTCACTAGATTAAAATGAATGTTCTGCTTTTTTTTAAATTTATTTATTTATTTCTCTCTCTATAACTGGAAACTCTGAGTTTCTCATCTCACAGTTTAAAGTTAGACTGTTGAACCTGCTTTCTGGAACAGAGCCCTGGCAAAATTCCAAGGGAAAAAAATATATATTTTGTCTTCCAGCCTCTTCTTAATTATCTTTGCAGCCTCCTTGGACTTTTGTGGGAACCACCCAGCCCTTTGCCTGAGAACCACTGTTGGAAATTTCAGAACAAAATACAGAAATCCCAAATGTAAAGTGTGCATTGGGGATAATCCTTTATTTTAACTTGAAATTATTATTCCTGTACCTGACAAAGGAAGTGAAATAATGCCGGTGACAAAAGCATTTTGATATCATGGTTTGATTGTTTTAGAATTCAGATGTCGTATTTACACTTATAATATCTGAATGGCAATGAGTAAATAGTGAGTTGCAATGATTTGTTTGTCTCAAAAAGAAAGCTCCAGACTTCCTTGTGTTTAATCCTCTGTACATCCCCAGATAAGACTTTTCTATAAACACCGGATGGATTGTTTACAAAATGTCCTCTCATTCCTCTTCCCTTTGCCCATAACTGAATGCAATTAAAGAAATTATATTTAATGTTGACATCATTGTGGAAGTGCTGACAGGATTTTGGAGCAGAGGGCTGCTAATAAATAAATTATTTCATAAATTAAATGAGTTAAAAACAAAAACAAAAAACTTACAACACCAAAAACATTTAAAAAGTTTAACCTCAGACAAGAAGTAGTTTGTGGCTGACTTACTTTGTGTACATTTGAAATGCGTACAAACATATATTCAGAATCTGTGATGTGAGTTAACAATGAATTCTCCCCTGAATCTGGCTGATTGAGTTAAAGTTAAAGTGTTATAGTTACATTACACAGAACATCACACTGGAAACATCTAACTCTACGTGGCCATCAGCACCTCTGCTAAACTTAACATGACAAAACGTCTTCAACAACCCGCTTACTTCGAACACTGCCTTCAGTCATATTTTTTTGTTTTTCCTTCCCTGTTATACACTGTACATAAAATATAGAGCCACAGTGACATCCTCTACTAGTTACTGAAATCTCATCGTGAAGCCTAAAGCTGCGTTTTTCAAAATCACAATGGTGACTTTTTGAAACCAGACGTCACAAAAACTGGCTTCAGTTTTCAGACGGGGTACCTGGTGATGACTGGTGTGGAAATGTCCAGCTTACAGATGACTGCTCTCACAGTCTGCTACATAAGAAGCCAAGATGACCATCATCACAGGCTGAGGAAACATTCGTTTTCCTTTTCTTCAAACCAAAAAATATTAGACCCAAACTGTTATGAAAAACAGAATTTTCTTATGTCTTAAAACATATCATGGAGGGATATTTAAACAAGCTGACTAAAGCATAGCAGAAAATGAAGGACATCCTTTTAGTTAGCAGCCAGATATATAATACTGTCTTGAGCCACCCATCATTTCTTTATACTTTGCCAGGAAAAAGTGAAATAGGTGCAGTAGCTTATTGAAACATGTGCAAACACACATGGAAATGCAGTATATAAGGCAAAAACAGAGACTGTGCAATCACAGTCCAATGAGCAGGGTAGTCAGCATTTTGTATGACCACCTTTATTTTTTAACACAGCCTGAACTCTCTTAGGCAAAGTTTCTTGTAATTTCTTTAAGTAGTCTTCAGGAATAGTTCACCAGGCTTCTTGATGGAGATTCCAAAGCTTCTTTGGATGTTGGCTGCCTTTTTTGTTCTTTGTCAAGATGATTCCACATCGCTTCAATAATGTCCGGGCTCTGGGGAGGCCAGAAATGAGGGGTGGCTCAAGACTTTTGCACAGCACTGTAACACATTATATGCCTGCTTTGATGTTTTAAGAACTATATGAAGCTTTATTTAATTTACCGAATACTTTGTTACAAGTCACTGCCAAAATAGCTTTTATCCCCAAGTGATCTTTTCTTTCTGGGACATCAGTTTATATCAGGAAGACACTTCATTATTATAACACATTTTTCAAGGACTCAGACTGAAAGAAATAAACACATCTATTGTTGATCATTTAGTAGAAGCCTTTCTTCTGTTCTTAAAGTGAAATTATTGTTTGCTTTTTTCATGTTTGTGTCTAGAAATTTAAAGCTCAAGTAAAAAATAGATTTAATTTCTAGATCTAGAAGGGATATTATGACAGAATAAGCCCAAAGTAAAGTCCACTTTGTTGTTTCAGGGCTGCTGGACGTTAGGTAAGGAGGTAATGATGTAATGATGACATAAAAAAAAAATCTGTAGTGTTCATAGACAAAAACTCTGTATCTGACGCAGTGTTATTGTCTAGTCCAGATAGTTCCAGCACTGCAGCATGAATGACTCATCACAACAATGACTAACATGACCTGCGAGCACACTTCAAGTGACAGTCAACTCAGGGATAGAATATAATTTGCTCTCACAATGATGCATTATAAAAATAAATAAATAAATAAAATTTAAAACAAAAAAACAAAAGACAATTCAGCCCACCCACGATTTCAAGTACTCACACACAGGTTTTAATGGGTTTCTGGAATAGTCCAGCCCCCCCTACTCACTGCTCATACACATTGAATGCCCATGTGCATAAAGGACAGTCTGATCACTTCATTTTGCTTTTTGATTGAGTAATCAAAGTGCCATGGCTGGTAAATATGAACTCATGCCCTGGATTGTTTTCTGAATTTTCTATCAGAGGATGTGCATTTTTCATGCACACGATTGCCACAGGGAGACTGGGAAAACAACCCCCAAGTGTATGAAAAGAGGGAAATATGCCACTCCTTGAAATGTTATCCATACAATTTCAAGCTCTGGATACTAGACAGCATTCATTACTGTCCTGTGTAATTACACCCAGTTGGAATGAGTCAGCTTTGATCGTACTAAGCATAACTAGTGGCATGCTAAGAAAGAGACTAAAGAAGAAGATACTGCACATGTGTGCATATATATGTATGCAAATAACTTCTGGTAAACAGAGGCAGAGGCAAAGTCAAAAGAGGCAGATGGATAAGAGGCAGCTTTAAGGAGGTAAACAACAGGACGCTGTATTACTCAAACAACACACAGATATCCATATTGTTGCAGCTTGTTGTGGGTTGTAACACTGATCTTGAACATCATAAGCTGGTTGTCACCTGTCTCTAGGTTTCCCTGTTAAAAGGAAAAGAGACAGGCTGTAAGCCACTACACTGCAAGCCACATAATCAGCATCATTTCCACAACAAAATTAAAAGTGCTATTCAACAAAATGAAATATAAGCAATATAATCACAAAAATATAGGGCTGACTGGCCCCTGAAAGCCAAAGCTTTGAAGTATCGATTTGACTATGGCTCTATGAATTGAGCCTTAGTTTATCAACATAAAAACATGAGCTGTTCTTGCAGTTAACTGATGAGAGAAGCTGAAATCTGAGGTGGAGTAATACTCTCTTTCCTGGCCAAGCATTTCCTTTTAAGAAACCTTTGTGTGAGGGAGATTCCTAGGAGGTTTGTGAATCAAGCATGTGAGAAGCACGGTTACCAGATGCAGGAGCCGCATTGAAGTGCATGCCAATAGCCATGATTAACTTACAGTAATAAAGCATAAATTGTCTGGATATGCCCAAGTTTCAGAGTAACAGCTGTCTAAATGTTGTTCATCACGTTCGCTGACCTAAAAGAAAAGGAATAAAGGTCTGGTTCATGCAACCTTTCGATTGCATCTCTCTGCCCCCCCCTTGTCACTGCAGAGTTGCTTGGAACAGTAAAGGGTAGTAGCTAACGAGCAAGGCTAGAAGTCACAGCAGCATTTTGAACTTCTGAAGGCTCTTAAATTCAGACTCAAGAACTAGCATCTTATTCCACCCCAATGCACCACAGAACGCCACAGGAAATCATTCCTACCTGTGGCCATCAAATTTTACAACTCCTCCTTATGACACCTGGGCTGTTTTCACTTGTAATATCTTGTCTATATTGTACATACTTTTGTTTAACTTTGGAACATTTCATTTAACATTGCACTTTACTTTCTTTTTAAATAGAGAGTTTATATTTTCTAGCTTTCATATTTATATTTTAGTTAAGTGTCTGTAAGAAAACAATTTCCCCTGGGGATTAATAAAGTATTCTGGTTCTGATTAAACATACATCTTATTCATTTCCTGCTTCTGCATTTACACACCATTTAAGTGATCTTAAATTAGGCTAAAAGAGCTTGATTTAAACAGAAATATGCACACCAGCTGGCTAACTATTCCAACAAACCTAACCTTATAACTGAACTGTTTTCAAGTCCTCCCCTGAAATGACTTACGAGAATTTTTTGTATTTCTTTATATTATTTAATTATAATCATAAGAAAAGCAAAATTGTAAAAGTATGTTAAGAAAAAACAAAGTCTATCAACCTGAAATTTAGGAAGTAAAATTCAATTCAATTCAATTCAATTTTATTTATATAGCGCCAAATCACAACAACAGTCGCCTCAAGGCGCTTTATATTTTAGGGTAAAGACCCTACAAATTAGAAAACCCCAACAGTCAGACGACCCCCTATGAGCAAGCACTCGGCAACAGTGGGAAGGAAAAACTCCCTTTTAACAGGAAGAAACCTCTGGCAGAACCAGGCTCAGGGAGGGGCAGCCATCTGCTGCGACCGGTTGGGGATGAAGGGAAACAGAAGAGAGCAGAGGGAGACAGGACAAAAGACACACTATGAAGATAACAGATCATTCAGTCTGAGTTCCTCATGCAAGTTGTTTGAAACTGACTAAGTCTAACGGCAAAGGCCAGACAATTTGTCTTTAATCTCCAGCCAGCAAAATGCTAATAAAAAATAAACTGCTGGTGGGCCTGAGGCTGCAGTCAGGCTCATCTAGAGTTTAAACAGCTGCCTCTTCAGATTACACTGCTGTTTCACTTTAAAAGGGAGTGCTGTTATACATATGAGGCCGAAGGCTTTGGGGAATTGAGCGGCTGCTCTGCATCACTTTGCCACCAGGGAACCCTAGAACAGGCTTTTAAAAGCATTTGCACATTGTTGTAGTGCTCAGTAACACCACTTCCTGTTCTTATAACATTAAATTTAACAGAATTTTTTTCATGCTAACCAAGTTCTAGGATGTTTCAGTGCAAAGGGGCATTTTATTCTTAAACTGGCATTAACAAAATCTATGGCTCCGCTGTGTCACAAAATCATCAAATGTACGTTAAAGTTTTCCCGTCCCATGACACCCCATTTTTAACTTATACTTTCCATTATTGTCTTTTCACATCGTTTTTAACTCCGTTTCAATTTCTCCCAGCTTCTGAATGATTTGGCCCTTTAAAAGCATCACAGTGAGCCTAATAGGGAAGCATGAAATGGATTATCAGAGCTTTTTTTTTTGTTGCTGAAAACGGCTGCCTGCTGCATCTGGAAGTGACACTGATTAGACTGATTTGAAGTAAAGCAACAGTCCCGCTGACAGATGCTAAAGTGCTCCTTAAACCTGGGGATAATTGTAGGCTGGGTGATAATTGCATGAGTGTTTCAAAACACCGGCAACCTCTTTATACTTCAAGTGGATATCCATCCCAAAAAAAACAAAACACAAAAAAATGACAAGAAAATTGGCCAAATTGAAAATCAGTTTCTTGCCCAAGGACATTTTGACATGCAGACTGGAGAAGCCAGCTCTAAGGACAACCTACTTTTCCTCCAGAGCCACAGGCAGTCCAAAGAAATAATGCTGAGCACACAGGTGCAAGGAAGTGCATTTGCCAAAACCCGGGATTGAACTGTAGACCTTTAGACTTTCAGTCTGATCCTCTCCCAGCTCCCAGGACCCTGAAATTCTGTTGATGATGTACATAAAGCATGTAACTGAAATTTACACTGAACACTGTGGAGGAAATCGTGACTGTAACATAACTCAGATCAATACACAAAATAACAGTAAGTTGTATTTTTATACTTTATTTTCACAGTAAGTGGTTTGACTGATTTTCCTTTTAATTATGCATTGTATCCTCTTTTCCTTCAGTAGCTTAATGGCACCCAACTCTAAAACTTAGCACCAATTTATATGTGTGTTTGTGTGTGTGTGTGTGTGTGTGTGTGTGTGTGTGTGTGTGTGCATATTTTTTATTTTTTTGTTTGTTTTTAACAAACAAAAATAGTAGAACATGAATTAACTCCATTTTCTTTTGTGGAGTTTCTCACTTCTACACATCTGTTCTACATTTGAATGGGTTGTTTTAGAGGATACTAACTTGCTTTGTTTATGTGTAAGGACATGATGGCATTGTTGTTTTTGGTGTGTGGGAATGTGTCAATGAATGGCTAAAGTTTTCAGTTTATATTTCTCTTCATCTCGTCCTGATGACATCAGGGTCCTTGGCAGCATGGATGGGGCATTCATCTAAACACAGACCTAATACAATAAGCCTGTTTATATATATTTTTTTTCTGTTACACTGAGATTTACAGTAAGCTTCATTGTGGTTGTCACAGTTTGTTTCCTGCTTGTGCGATTTGCTGATATCGTGACAATTTGATGTGACATGTTTCATGTGAGGAATATTGGGAAGTCTGTGGGATTTTTGCAGTAGTTAGTGCAGTGTAATAATTGCTTGAGTGTTGACTTTTTTTTTTTTTTGCTGTTTTATTTAATGTTTTATTTCTATTTTTATTTGAGCCATGTGAGACTTATTATCCAATGATTGTCAGCTTTATAAAGCAGTATTTAGTGTGTTCTGTTCAGCAAGTCATTTTAATCACTCTTTGCCACACTGTCTATTGTATGTCTCTCTGTTTTCAAAGCCATAACTGGAATGTTTGAGCTTTTAGTTACACTATAAAGCTTTTATACTAAGCAATTAAAACAGCAGTAGAGGTAAAAGCAAATGAATGAAAGGCATCAAGGCCAACAATCGCTGGGATAATGTTCCATTAGGACCAAGGTCTTACGGATATAATAACAGACTGCATTCTCAGATATCTTTAGAATTACTTTTATTCTCTTCTAGTACTGAGTGATTTTAAGTTTCCAAGGTCAACAACTTGTAGGAAGTCAAAGAGTTATGAACTTCATCACTTCTGAATAATGATATGGGTAAGTCCGATAGGGAAAATAAAGAGGCATTTAAAAAATGAATACACTTTGGCTGTGAAACGGAGGTGTGGTGACTGAAGATAAGAACATGTTGTGCTCTCAAGGTGTTTGGAAGGACAAGCTAAGACAAACTAGGTAAACTTTTTTGTCAAATCTCAAAGGTGCTTTATTCTGTCGTTACAATTTTTGTCAGTCTTACTTTTCTAATGACCTCATACCATCCTTTATTGTTTTTATTTGATTAAATGCTTAATCAAAAAAAAAACAAAAAAAAAAACAGGCAAGTACAGGCCCAATAGTACAGTACAGGCAAAAGCATTGAATTCTGTCCATGCAGATTTCATAGATGTTTTCCACTGGT
>VUQI01023478.1:0-14662 GCA_015106735.1 Paratilapia polleni
CACATTTGTGGGTTAAGCAGCAGAGTTGAGTATGTGGGTTGCGCCCATGAAGAACTTGCCAAATCTTATCTGCCAATGCCAAACAGCTTATTCTGCTATTGACTCGTGTTTGGTGTCGTTTATTGGATTGGATGATTGAAGTCTGAAGAAACAAGACATATTGGCAATTCAACAATTTATTCATTTAACAAACAGGGGCCTCAGTAGCATGTGGAAGAACCATAAACAGCCACAACAGCCTGGCACCTCCTCTTCATGCTGGTCACCAGCTTGAAGTTGCCCTATGGCACGGGCCCTATCCAGATCAGTCAAACGTGGCGTGCTTAGAGCAGACACCAACTGACCACTTTTAGCAGGGCCCATGCTAATCAGGTGCCAATCAGGCACCTGATTGTCAGCACCTGAGGTACCAGAAGCTCAAAACAAGAGCTCAACAAAGAAATAATCAACCAAACACAAATTTCCTTAGTTTTTGTGCTAAGTTTATATAAGTCTTACAAACTCCTATTAACATAACATTGTGTTTATATGTGTTTATAAGACTAAATGTTTAACTAACTTGCCTATTATGTCATTATTAAACTTGTACTAATCTTCATTTTGTTTCCTTGTTAAGATTGACATACTTTATTACTTATTTATTGTCACTTAACAATGCAAACAATTCACAAGTCTCCTATCTAGTGCACATTCCAGATAGCCTTAAGAAGGCATTGTTCTCAGTTCAGATCTGGTAGCTACAGAAAAAAAGCTTAGTTAACTGTTAATTAATGCATTGTTAACTGGTAATAAGGCCTGGGCTGGGCATGCTTCAATGTAGACAAGCAGGACACGTTTGACTGAACCAGCATAAGACAGTCCTGGGCATCCCATATATTCACAAAAAGCCCTCAAAGGTGAGTACACGGAGTGTTGACCTACCCACTTGCTGCACTGGCTGGTAAAGTCAACAGCAAAGAGTAAGATTTATTCATCCCCATCCATCTCTCTTTTCTGTACACTCTTTCCTATATAAAGTTGCTGGGCATACAATAATCTACAGGTATTCTCTGCTGCACCTGAAGTGATAAATGGCAAATGTCAAGGTCTGCTTTACCCTTCACATAAAAGAGAAACACTGATAGAGTAGAGTATAGTGTGTTTCTGCCCCACAGCCTGCCTAGGTTCTTGTATGTACACATGCTGAGACTTTACCCGGCATCCTTAACTGATGCGCATCACAAGTTCAAAAATAATGAAAACACTGGCATCCTGTATACACTGAGCCATGTGTATGTGATTTGACCATGAGCCAGTGTCATCAGTCATGCAGTGTCTAAATTCAACATCCAAGCAGGTGCTGTTGGGTAGAGTTGGCCCTGCAGTGTTAAATGGACTGTTTAGCTGGCTAAGCCAACTCAGAGCTGTAAAGCGCGGCGGATAAAGCCTCAATATTCTCAGTTTGCCCATAATTCATCATACTGTGCTTCTGTGGTGGCTTTACACCAGCCAATATGCTTTGCTGGCCGAGGCTATGTGCTGTGTCACACTGCCCCAAGCTGAAAGCCACACTCTGCGTGCACTTTGGTAGCTGTCTTGGAAATAAAGCAACCCATCCCCGAGATGTGACAGCTTACACCAAAGTTAAAGTGAAGACAGTTTCAACTCAGCTAATGCTGCAGAACATTTGTAAAACAAAGAATGACGGGAGATGTTTTTTGTAACTTACAAAACAGTCTTTGCTTTTAGTTTTAATTTTCTGAAATCACTAAGTGTACTGTTAAATAAAACGTTCTTTTCACCTAGGCAATTGACTCCAGACTAAATATGTTTTACACCCTGTAAAAGGGCAGCACGGTGGCGCTGTGGTTAGCGCTGTTGCCTCACAGCAAGAAGGTCCTGGGTTTAAATCCACCATCTGGCCAGGGCCTTTCTGTGTGGAGTTTGCATGTTCTCCCTGTGTCTGCGTGGGTTCTCTCCGGGTACTCTGGCTTCCTCCCACAGTCCAAAGACAGGCAGTTAGTGGGATTAGGTTAATTGGTGATTCTAAATTGGCCATAGGTGTGAATGGTTGTCTGTCACTCTGTGTTAGCCCTGCCACAGACTGGCGACCTGTCCAGGGTGTACCCCACCTCTAGCCCTATGGCAGCTGGGATAGGCTCCAGCCCCCACCCGCGACCCTGAATAGGATAAGTGGAGAAAAATGGATGGAAATGGACCCTGTAAAAGATGCTGTTGCACTGTTTATGGAGAGCTTCATATTTTTGGTACTGCATGAAACTCTCAATGCACTTGACCTCTGGCTACACTTTATCTCTTGTGCCTGCAGCTGCTGATTCCACAGACTGGCAAAGCAGAAGGCCACCTCTTACACAAAGCAGCTGTGTTCCTCATCCTCATCAATTTCTGGCCATTAAGTGTATTTCTTTGGTCTTGAGTCAAGGAGGAAAGGAAAGATAAAGAAGAGTAAGAAGTCAAGACAAAGGCAGTAAAGAAAAAGCTGAAATGATGTTGGAAACGGGACACGATGAAAGGTTCAAATAAAAGCATGGACTGAAAAAGACTGTTTAGAAATGGAATTGGAGAGATGATGGAGGTGCATAGAGGGGGGTGAAGAGAAAAAAAAGTGAAGTATGTGGATAGTTGAAGGTGAGAGGTGGCGAGCCCAGTCCCTCATTAAATAAAAACTCTCTAGAGTCAGAGTCAGGAAGCAGATGCTAGAGCTTCAGTGGTGTTTTGAACAGAGAATCACAGATCAAAAGATAAAGTCTGTGTGACCTTTCAGACAGCGTCCCCAGGGAGACGAATGGAAAGACAAAGGCACCCACACACATATTCTCTGAACTGGCTTCTTATCCTCGCTGGCATCCTCAGGGCTGTGCTGTAGGCCTTCCATTGGGATATACATCACTATGTTGCCCACCTACTTGCACACACAATATCTGTTCAAAAATAACATACAAGACATTCCACATCACAGAGCCACATCAAGGATTTCACTGGATTACGCTTAGGCGTGACATAACGCAGATCATGCAGAAAAAAGGATTTTCCTTTCAAAACACAGCAGATGCTGGAAAATCATATATCCCATCTCAAGAGAGAACTGCTCTCTGATGTTTGTATACCTCCAAAGTGCAAGAATAGGAACTGCGAGACAAAGTGAGAGAGTGGCACTCGCAGGTTTTCTGTGTCTAAAAAGCTCAAGGAAACAGCTGTTAAGTGACATGGAATAAAATACATAACCTACTCTTTGCACTGAGATTAAATACATTTCAGTCTGCATCCCTCAGTGGGAGAACTGTGCACATGTGCAGTATATATCTGAAATGAAGGTGTGCAAGGTGAAAAATAACTTAATGTAGGAAAAGGTATAAAGCAACTGGTGATAAATCAAGAACAAGTAGACGGATGAAAGCAGAGGGGAACAGTGTGGAAGCTCCTAATGGATAATGAGGGACTTTAAAGGCCAGTGTACTGGTGAGACAACAGCTTCACAGTTCACTTCAAATTTATCAGTTCTAACAGAGGAAACGGTTAGGCTCAGCATAGAGCAGGTAGCTGGCCAACATCAAAACACTCTTTCATACCCAATGGCAGCAACATGCAGCCCTCCATTAGCCTTTAAACAGAGAAGATAAACAAGACAAGGACAGAAAACGATGGAGGAAAACAGTAAAATAATGAGCCAGATCAGAGCACAGAAGGTTAAGTGCACGCAAGAGAAACCTGGGTGCCATTCTTCCAGCCAGTGGGACTGTTTTCTTCTCAGACCTGTTTGTGCTGTATGTGAAAATATTTTAGTGTGTGTACTTCAATGTGCACGCTTTTATGGGTCAGTTGACCTTTAGGAACCTGAAGTGATGAAGACAGCGTTTGAGGCACAGCCCTGCTCAGAGCAAAGTGCTTTGCATGATTGCTACCACTCTGGCATGGGAGTGAAATCTGTATGCCCAGGAGCTATAATATAACTTGTGTTCTCTATTTACATCCATATTTATGCTGTAACCCTCCTTTCCACAGTCACAGGGAGTAGATTATTGTGACTTCATTGTTAGTCAATCTGGAAAGTTAAGAATACAGCTTTAAAAAAAAAAAATGTTTACCCCCACGGGCCAGACTTGACAGTCTAGGAATTTTAAATCCTTGAAATGCATTTGATTGTTGGTGTATCGACTGAAAATGATATTGCAAAATGAGAATTTGCAGGGGGCTGAGGGAATGAAAAGGATTTCTGTCAGGATTATCCAATCTTTGTCTGATTATCCAGGAAACATGGAGCAGTGTCAGGTAGAGGAGGTTGTAATTGTGGGTGTGCAGTTTCTGTATGAACATGCATTTGTGCGCCCGCGCTCGAGTGTGTGTTGCTTCTTTGAAAAGCAGTGGCATTTTGTGCACTGATTGAAATAATTAGCATGAGAATTGAACCATCACAAAGCAACAGTACGCTGTATGATTACTCCTGTGTGTCTTTCAATTCAAGTTGTCCGTTAGCGTTTACCTTTCTAGCTTTGCGAACAACCAAGAGCATTTCTTTGGCTGCGATGTAAAGAACAAGTCTAAATATTCGTTTCACATGAGGCAGATCGACTGTCAGCTGTCAAAAAGACACTTTGTCAGAGAGGATTTCACCATATCCTTTATTGTGATGCTCTGCCTTCTTCGAGCGGAAATGTTTTGCACAAACGAGCGGGTCATTTTTAGGTAGCTCTGGTGAAACTGATTAAAAGTGCTGTTAGGAAAGACGTGGGATCTGCTAAATGACTGAGAAAGGTTCTTCTTTTTTTTTTTTTAATTTTCAAGTGCCTTTATGTTTTTATATGTGTAGCCCAAAATGCCACATAGTTCCAGGAAAAAAACTGTAGCAGCTGAAACAGTAGAAACCAGCAGCAGGTCAGTAAACATCAGAACACAGCTACATGCTGCAGCCAGGACTAGATTCATGAGAAGGTAAGACAATATTAAAAAGAAGCCTGACTATAAAGAAATGTATACTTTAATATTATATTAATATTAGCATCAGCAGTTTAAATCTGATGGATAAAACACTGTAGATGTCTTAGTTTTTTATAAAATTTGAAGAAATCTTTTCATTCAAAGACACAGATTTATTTTACATTGGGACCAACAATTAAATGGTTGGTCCCAATGTAAAAAAAAACAAAACAAAACACATGACTAAATTGCCAGTGCTGTGCAATTTTACATTGAAAAACAAATTCTGAAATTGTTGGACTTGTTAAACTATCTTCTTTCAAAGAAGCGTCTTTACTTCTAAAAAGTCAGTCTGCCCAATACAAAAACGGCTTTGTTTGAACATTTGAGGTACAGTCTGTGTATTGTTTGCAGTTAATATAAAGTTTAAATGACCTACAAAACGTTTTTCATTTTACGCCACCATCAACTGCCAACTTTTTGTGAGACAGGGTTGTAGATCTACTGCATTGTGTCATTTGACAGCGAACTGTCTCCTCCTCTTCCGCTGAGGTACCCACCTGTGAGGCTGGTGAGGTGTGAGGTGAGCTGTCCTTGATGCTCTTTTCCCAGCAGGGGCCGAGGGCAACCAAGGGGGTATGCAAACAGGTCATCCTGCTCAGCTCTGGGTGGGGTCACCCTGCACTGTGCCAAATTGCACAGCAGCATCAAACATCTCCTCTGTGATTACTGTCTCTGACACATGGACATAGTAGGCCAGCTGCTCTGCCACCTGCCCATGTAAAAAAGTGAAGCAGAGGAGGACTGAATTACAGCACTGGTGAAGAGAGGCAGCGATATAAAAGGGAACATGAGGATAGAAAAGAGGGGGCTGGACAAGACAGGAAGGACAGGGGATGGAACTGAATGAGAAATTTTAAACAAGAAAAAAAAAGGAAGGATGTGTTGAGAGAAAGTAAAAGCAAAATGAAAGTGTGACGTAGAAAAGGTAGACAGGGAAAAGACAAAGAGCAGGACCATAATGGGGATGCAGAATTTCCAAAAGGAGCAATACATCCAGAGACACCCTGAAATACATAATTAAATTGTGGCATTCAGTGATTTTCTTTTGTGATCTCTCAAAAGCAGGAAACCACTGCGGCCATGAAATTGGAGACATTTTTATTAATTCCTGTGGGTCTCTTTAGATGCAGCTCACTTGGTATTCAGGGACATCATTACCAAAATCTACAAAAGCTCTTATCAGTTATAATACTGCATAGCACTCTGTCTGTGTCTGTGAGGGTGTGCGTGTGTCTTTGACAAGGCTTGGCAGCAATCTCAGCTTCACATCTTTTGGCTTCTGAGGAGAATGGGCAGTCCAGCTTTTCGACAGTGTTTTTGACATTTCCATTAGTCAGGATAAAAGCTAAACAGGTATCAGACAAGCTGGACAAGGCTGCATAAAGAGCCTGAACAAAAGCTTTCGAACACCTCTCTCTGATGGGGCCATGCAGATACATGCATACCAAACTAACTACACAATTGCAGTTTAAAAAAAAAAAGACAGTTAAACAGTGTCATTCAGCCACTATTTTCTCTATGAAAAAGTGTTAGCTGCTTGAACCTACTCCCAGGAATTAAGCTGCCCCTCCTGGGATTTTCAATGTCAGAACATTCATTATAGGGCTCAATGGGGCACAACTCTTTCATTAAGAGCTCCATAACACATCTCACAGGGGTTCAGTCGTTATCTGTTGTTTCCATACTCCACTGCAGCTACATTTGGATAGGAGGGGGATGGGAGGTCAGTTATACCTGTGAGGTACTTCCAGTTGCCCTTGTGTGATGGCGGCCTCCTTCCTAAAGTTATACAGCTGCTTCTTTCTTTCCTTCGTGTAAAAGTCCTTGCACTTTTGCACAAAGAGCAAAAGCAATGATCCGCAGAACTAATATCTTCAGCTGGATGGTGGGACCAATGAAAAAAGAGAAAGCAGGTTATTCAGTTTCTAATAATGTCTCCATGCAAACACTGTGCAAATACTGAAGTCAAATGGCAAAAAGGTTTGTGCAATTACACCCAAAGACATGTATCCCCCAATTATAACGATGTATATCATAATTGGAGAAGGTTGTGTTCTAACTCCACGAAGCCCCACACCCCCGTGCCCACCTGGCCCCATTTTTCACCAGCAATTTTAACACAGAAGCAGGTGGCGCCTAAGCTATCTGCAATATTATCCAAATGATATCACTATGCAGATTATACAGGGAGCTGTCTTGTCGAATAATGCTAACAGGCAGCTACAGCAAAATGTGCATGTGCCAGTGTGTGATTGTAGGTATGTGTGTGTGATCACTGTCCATGCTTAGCAGCTGTTCTTTTCAAGGGTAAGGTGCATGAACACACACACACAAATGCATACAGTGCATAAACACTGCAGAGAAGGGATTATGGGTCACCGCATGTAAATGCCAGCAGAGTGTTCCCAGGCAGAGAGTCATAATTAATTCTGTTAATTCAATTGATGAGAGAACAGTGACTGTGCAGGTTCACTGAGCACATGCCTGCAATCTCAACCTGGCTACCATATTCTCTGAATCTGGCATTTTCCCTCTCTCTCTCTCTCTCTCTTTTTTTTTTTTTAACTAAAATTCCTTGCATAATTTACTTTAGATAAAAAAGGCTTACTCTATACACAGACGAATACCAGTGAGGGTAGAAAAATGAGATGACAGAAGAAAATAACATTACCACGGTTTAGGGTGCTATGTTTGCCATTTACACACACTTTAGTATTCAGATTTATTTGGGCTCTCAGATTTCAAAGAGTTTTCTTTAAAAAAAAAAGGAAAAAAGAAAAGGAAACTCTAGTCTTCTTTTAGAAAAACGTGGTTAGCACATTTAGAGCAGGAACCCAACTATTTGACCATGTTTATGATTAACCTAGCGTTACTGTATAGCGTAAGTAGGAATGGACCTACACCCTTGCTGCTATTAGCTTAACTTAGCTCAGAAAACAGTTGTATGTTTACTGATCGCACTGACTGATGTTTATCAGTTGTACGACATCAGTTTTGGCGAAATGTTCAAAGACGGAGTGATGAAGAGCTAAGAGGCTTTCAAAGAGTTCAGTCTTTTCTAAAATATAATGAAGATATCTTTGTTTCCCTGGCACAGAAAGAGTATACTGTATATCAAAAATGGTATTAGCAAGGCCTAAACAGTTGTGTTAAATATTAGTATGGAGTGATCAGGGGATCCCTAGTCTTAAGGGTACAGACTCAGGCTAGGTATAATATGGCTGTAGAGGAAGAAAAGATGACTTGTAGCAGCAGGCAAAGCACTGTAGACTATATCATTTTTTTTCTTATTTCAAGTTTTTATTTCTAAGTTTTTTCAGTTGAAGTTATACTAAGGTGATGTGCCTGCAGCTTGCTTTAGTATCAATGCATTTGTCCATTTCTCTCTCTCTCTCTCTCTCTCACACACACACACACATACATACATACATACATACATATATACACATACGTACATACATACGTACATATATATATATATACATGTATTTATATGATGGGATATATTAAAACTGCATGTATTTTCCAGAGTTAAACAGCAGGGAGTTTGTATACAGTACTGCGCTCACTGAGTTGACCTGATGACCTGCTGGTATACTGAAACCATGTCAGAGCTACAAATAAAATCTCTAATGCAGAAATGTATTCTGTATCGAGAGTCAACACATCTTTTGTTCCTATGCAACAGAAAGGTTGCATTTGTATTACTCAGAGGTTGAGTGATGATGTGAAAACAGAAAAACAAGTTCTCATTTCATCTCTGAAATCATGTTGTGTACGCTACACAACATGATGCATCTCAGAATAAGACAAAATAGAAAGAACAGCAATTATTTTCCAGTACTGGACAAAGGTTTGGTTGAACATTGATATTATCCCCATTTAAAAATTACCTTTGGTTTTAAAAGAAAACATCTGGTGGCTCACAAAATCCAACTTCCACTCACTGTTTCTGAAGCACTGCTGAGGCAGTTAGTCTGCTCGACACAGCAGGTAAGTCCTGGAAGTGTGTTTTTTCTGGCTTTGGATGACAGCTGTTCATGTTCCCGAACACTGACTGGAATGAAGTAGAACACTTACAGTCTGTCTTGATTTGAGTGATATTCCAGTCTAATGTTCATCTGCAATGTGAATAATGTCGTTCTAATCCTGCAGAGAGTCACTGTGGGTGGTTGGGAAGCCATGACCATCAATTCTTCACTGCTGACAAGGTTTCGATTTACAGGTTGATGACTTTACCAACTCAGAGTGAACATTCTGCAGTTTAGGCTTACAGCACGTGAGTAATAAATACACTGACTGCATATGCAATGACAAATACAGCAATATGCTGCAGGGGATCATTACATATATTTACACTGTCAAAACACTCCCCCCTTTTTTTTTTTTTTTTACAGTACTCTGAACAAAATTGTGCTCTGAACTACTTTTGTACAAATAAAAATTGTAACTTTTTCCAGAGGTAATCACAAATTTCCATATTTAGACATTTTATGAGAGTGATAGGATACTTACACAATGCATTACACAACATATCAAAAGAAAAATGTTTGTGTCTGAGATCAAACTGTGATATATGGAGGACCTGAAATACGAAACCCCCCCAAAAAAGATGAAAATAAATAAATCACTCAAAAAGTAAATATGAAATTAAATACAACAAAATTAATATTAAATGTAAATGTACATAAAGATTAAATTGTTCATAAGTTTCAAATCGATGCATTAGATAAAATTTGCTTCTGTATCCATTTACCTTTTTGTTTTAAATTCACTTACTCATATATTCATTAACTTCTCATTTCTCCTTCATTGTGCATTTAGATTGCGTCTGAAACTCAACTTTGCTGCTGCTGGTGGATCAGTGCCAAGCTCTCATCAGGTTAAAAAAAAAAAGTAAAAAGGAGTCTTTTCTAACTTCAGAGTCTTCACTGACATCGCTTTGTATTTTTCTAAGTAGCTGAAATGATTATATGGTATTATGATAGCTTTTATAGTTTTATCAAGATCTTTCCAAGTATGCATGCACCTGAGCTCATGACAAACTTCCAGCTCCCATCTTTCCCTACCAACTCCTAATCCTGGGATTGACAGCTAAGGCCTGTGGGGAGTGCGATGAATAATTTGTGGGCAGAAAGAGCTGCAGGCAGGCAGAAAATTCTTAGACAAAAGTAATAAAATGGTGGAGTCAACAGCTTCATGAACTATTTATCTTTCTGGAACCGATATGTCCTCCTTCAGTCTCTTTCTGTACTCCTCCACTCCATCCACCTTACTTGTCAAAGCCTGCAGCAGTCCGGGCTTTATTGAAACTTTGATTCAGTTTCCCAAGTTGTCACTTTCTAAGGACTGTGTGCAATAAAGTAGACAGGTTATTGGGGAGAAGTACAGAGAAGGGGACTAATGAAAAAAGAAGCCTTTACTGGAAAGAAAAAGCAAAGAAACTGCACACTACAGTGTGATCTGAGGTTGGAAGAAACACAAGAGTTGACAATGATCAATAACATTAATATTGGCTGCTGCAGACAGTCTGCTTCGGGCAGATTAACTATCTGCTGGTGAGAAAGACAATAGACAACAGTGACAGAGTAAAGCTATTGTATGATATTTAGCCTTCAAAATAGTTTTATAGGCTTGTGATTTGAAAGGGGGATCCCACTTTTCAATATTTAAACTTTACATTTTTTATATAAAACCATATAGTCCAAATAGTTCATACTGACACATAGAAAAACTTGATTTACAGTCACAGCTTCCTCTCGGAATGCTTTAAGGATAGTGTAATGACTATGGTGGTCAGGTTAGTCCAGCCAGACACTAATACTATAACACCACAAGAAAACCCAGGGCTTATATACACTATGTGGACAAAAGTATTGGGCCACATCTCTTAATCTTTGAATTCAGGAGTTTTCAGTCCCATTGCCACAGGTGTATAAAATCAAGCACCCAGCCATGCAGTCTGCCTTTGCAAACATTTGTGAAAGAATGGGTCTTTCTAATGAGCTCACTGAATTTGAGCATGGTACTGCAATAGTGAAATTTTGTGCAATTTCTTCCCTCCTCGATATTTCACGCTCAACTGTAAGTGGCACTGTTACAAAGTGGAAGCGTTTAGGAACCACAGCAACCTCAGCCAGGAAATGGGTCACTGAGTGCTGAGGCACATAGTGTGTAAAAGTCACAAACGCTCTGCTGAGTCAGTAACTGCAGAGTTCGAAACTTCCTCCGGCATTAACTTCAGCACAAAACTGTGTGCCGGGAGCTTCATGGCATGGTTTTCCCTGGCTGAGCAGCTTAATGCAAGCCTTACATCACCAAGCACAATGCAAAGTGTAAAGCATGGTCTGAAACATGCTGTCACTGGACTCTGGAGCAGTGGAAATGTGTTCTGTGGAGTGATGAATCCTTCTTGTCTATCTGGCAGTCTGATGGAGGAATATGGGCTTGGTGAATGCCAGGAGAATGTTACATGCCTGACTGCATGGTGCCAACTGTAAAGTTTGGTGGAGCAGGGATAATGCTGGGATTGTTTTTCTGTGGTTGGCCTGGGCTTAGTTCCAGTGAAGGTAAATCTTAATGCTTCAGCTTATCAAGACATTTTGGACAATTCTATGCTTCCAAATTTTTGGGAACAGTTTGGGGAAGGCCCTTTTCTGTTTCAGCATGATTCTGCCCCAGTGCACAAAGCACAAAATGCATAAAGTCATGATTGAGAATGGGATGTCATAAAAGCTCCTGTAGGTGTAATGTGCAGGTAGCTCAGTACTTTGGTCCATTTAGTGTATGTCATTTCAATGGGAGTGTGGCTTTCTCTCAAATTAGCAAGCAACACAGAACAACAGGCACCCACTAACTTTAGGAACAGTGCTGACATTTTTCAGTCAAACCAGGTAACATCAGTCATATCTTTAAAATGTGATGCAAGGTTTTTAAATTTTCTCACTGCAAAAATATGACCAAAAAAGTTTCTCAGTTAACTGAGATAGTGAAATCACACTTGAGCCCCCTATACAGTGGATATTCAGGTGAATTACAGCTGATCACATAAACCTCTCTTTCCATGTATCACGCCTGCCTCTTACTGATGACCCATCTCAAGCTTTTAACAAGAGCGAGGCGAAAATGGACAGCCCCCTGAAACATCCCTATCAGAAAGTTGACCCACAGTTAAGAAGAGTCACTTCTATGATTTTCTCTAAAGGGTAAGTACTGCACTGTAACTGGGATGACTCTGCTCTGAGTGCTCTTTTGCTCTAACTCTCTTTTCTACCACTTGGACCGTCCAACAGTTGAACCCATCACCAAGGGCAGTGGAGGAGACAGGAAGTTCACAGACGCTCTTGTGCTTTATATTTTATTTAAAAAAAGATGATTAAACCTTAAATTTTCTTAAGACCTTTCCTTCGTGTGAGAGGTTGAACAGAAACTACCATTGGTGATGGTCTCAAGTCATCCTGGAGTGCTCGATTTCCTGTCCAAAATGTTGCTGCTTTCTATTGCCAGAGTGCTCCCTGAGAGACTAAGCTGAAGACAGACACAGTCAACAAATATATTATTTCTCTCTCAAAAAGAAGTATGAATAGAATTATATTTCCTTTTGGGATATATCAAACATAGTGGAATGTCAGCTTAAAAGGGGTTGCTTAAAATTAGTATTTTCTAGGATATCATCTGTGAAGGACTGGCAACCTGTCAAGGGTGTGCCTGTCGCTCAATGTCAAAGATGCCCCATAATCCCGCAGCTTTGAAGCACTTTGTGTGTTTTAATCTAAAATGCCAGGAAAAGCAGCCACCATTGACTTCCACTCATGCAGATTTATTACAGTTTCACCGAAGGGAACTGAACATTAGGTTTTTCGTCGCTCCCTATATACTTTAACTTGACACCAGCTACCATGTCAAAATACAACAGGCTGAAAACACTTTTATGAAAAAATAATTAGGCATTAGAAAACTAAAAGTTGTCAAAAATGGGGCATAGCACTAATTTAGGCAGGCCACGAAGTCAAGGTCAAGGTAAACTTTATTATCCCCAAGGGGCAATTTGTGGTCTAGCCACAAGCTCCGCTGCAATCCCATGTGATGAGCTGATCTCAGTGCAAGCCCACACCAGCTAATGGGTCAGATGATACACTTGTACATATCTATTTGGCCATCTCATGAAGGCAGACACGCCATTTAAGCTGATTTTACCTGCCCACAGTGTTCCTGGGGCTCTGCGAGTCGCTTTGCAACCCACCTTCACCCCAACTCCTCCTTTCACCTTGTGTCTGACGTAATGTATTACATACAGGACGTTGTCACTGATGCTTGCTCAGTTTTGTGCTTGGGGTCTTTCTGCCTCCCACTTTCCACATTCACATGAAAGGGCAGGGAAGTGCGCATTTCACTTATTCACATGGAAGTGTGGGGAGGTCTCAGATTAGAGCCATGCCACCAAATATACATTAAAACAGATGAACTATCAGTCTTTTTTCTTTTTTTATTATAGTGGTCCTAACTGGACTAAATAAATGGCAAAACATAAATATTTTTACCAAGATAGGATAAAAATTATTACTAGCTGGCACAATTCCCTTTAAATCATGATTATATTGGTTTATGTTAGATAGGTTGCAGTACTGGTGCTCCACATCACTGAGAAGCGGCTTTCTTACCCTTTCTTTAAAAATCTGATTATACCCAGCTACCTGTGAGTAGATGTGGAACATGCATGTGCTTGTAGGTGTTCTGAATAAAATGGGAAGGTGAGCCAGCAGGGAGCTGGTGTTAGAATAAGCAGGATTGATGAGCTCACAGCAGACGACCACGGATCCATCACCGACTTGCCTAAATTGAGTGTTATTCAGTATGGTGTATACCTGTAATATAGTGCCCTTTACAAGTCTGTGCTGCACAGATGGCCACTGCAGAGAGGCCATTGTTATAGGGACATGACTTCACAGGAACGGTACACATGCACGATGCACACTGTTGCTGAGCAGAGCTGTACAGGTGGTTAATTTAGGAACAAAGATGGAATACCGCAGCGGTGCTGAGAGGGATTTTGTTGAATGCTGTGAATCACAGTCCAGCTGTGTGTCTATAGACCACTGTAACAAGACAGATACATCTCACGTTTACATTTTCCATGTTTGTTGCTAGGCTTTTAACTCATCTGGGATAAAACCATCACACACCAAGTATTTTGTTTGTGTAGACAGATGGGCAGCCAGTACAACACAAAAGTAACCTAAAATGTTCCAGTACTTTAAATAAAACATTTCAAACACTGAAGATACCAAAACACTAACACTGTTTTAAGGGGAATGGCAAGGAGGGACCATTTTCCTTTTATTCAACCATAGATTTTATTTCTCAATTATTTATCGGTGGAAATGGAAGAAACACATTTTACCTGAGGTTGTTGGGAAGCATTTTGTGAATGTGTTGACAAAGTTGCTGCTACACTTTCAAACCACTGGGAGTCTATCATGTGTTGCCACTAAAATTCAGTAACTGATTCAGTTCAGGGCTTTAAATCTACTTCCATAGACCCTGGCGGCTCATGTCAGCCCATTCAGTTCAGGGTAGAAGTTAAGTAAAGAGTGGTCAAAAGAAACAGAGCTTTTGCAATCCACACATCTGACATGTCAACAGTACATGTTTTGGGGGATCAGGTGAAAACACTGACAATAAAGAA